>MU400007.1:0-62118 GCA_022578945.1 Hypoxylon fuscum
AAATTATTATATTAAATTTTTTATAATTTTTTAATTTATAATTATATATATATAAATATATTAAATAATAAGTTTTAAATAATTTATTAATATATCATTATAATTTTAATCGAAAATCACCTCCCATGTACAGTGCGTAGGATAGTATACCTATAAATACATTATTACACAAGCTACATGTCTAAGGTTTTATCGCTTTGGCGGTTTTGGTCATATGGACCATAGTCATACTGCACGTCTGTTGACGGTCCCGTCTATTGAGAGACTGAGACGTCACAAGGAATAAGAACACTTGCTTATCCAGCCCATAGGTAGAACAGGAAATGAAGAAATACAAGAGAAAAAGGCAGTGAAAACATGACGAATTCAAGGCAATCGAACTCTCATTATTATTCATCATGTCTAGCAAAGAAGAAACCTCTACCTAGTGATTCTACCGTTCTAGAAGTTGAACAACTCGTACAAGTGATCTGCAAATACCCCATCCTCTGCTTCCATTTCCCCTTTTCTCTTTACTAAACCAACATGCCTACTGCCGCGCAAGACCCCTCCCCAGCAACTCATCCCCAACCTCCGCGACGAGCCGCTCATCCGGAAACCGCTCCTTCTTAGCCAGCACCGTCGCCTTCGCATCCATGCATCTCAACAAATCCACCAGCTCCCCCTCCATGGGCGCGCAATACGCCAAGAAGCCGAGCGCCAGCAGCATCCCGCGCAGCGTCTCGGCGGATGCCTGTTCGCCCGATATGGCTTCTAGCAGCGTCGTCGCGAGGTCGACCTGGTCGTCCTCGGGCAGCAAGGGCCCATCAGCGCCTCCTTCTCTGTTGCGGCAGTTCGCTAGCGCGACGTTGTACACCAAGGACGCGGCCGCCGCTCGGGTCGTGGTGTTTTCACCTGCTAGCAGGACGTCCTGGATAAGCTTCACGACGTGGCCGCGCAACTCCTGCGAACTGAGGATCTCGTTTGCGAAGAGGTGGCTCGAGAAGAGGTTGCAAGCCATGTGTATTGTCACGAGGCTCAGAGCGTAGGGGACATTCTCGCCCTTAGTTACGGCCTCTAAAAGAGTGACAACAGTCTTGTGCCCGTGCTCCTCCGCGAAGTAACCACTCACTCGCGGGTCCACCAGGGCGCAACGGAAAAGATCTACAACGGCAAATAGGATCTCAGGGGGCAAGTCTGCCACCGCAGAGCACAGGAAATTGGAGAATGCAGGCAGATCCGGCAGCATAGACTCCGCGGGGCCCTCGGCGGCTCTCGTTTCGATGAAGTGCTTCACCCCCTGAACGGCAGGGTCGTCGGCCTTGGATCCCAACTTCGACAACAACTTAGGAAGCGGCGGGACCTTCGTGTACAGCACAGCAGACTCCGACTCCGCGTTGGCAAAGCGAGGTAGCCTGAGCAATCGATGGGGGTGCGAAGGAACAGCCATCTGCGCCAGGAGCGCGGCCGTTCCCTTGAGGCGCGGCGCGTCTGCGCCCATCCAGCGCTCGCCCTCTTCACCGTGGACGAAAGTAAGGAAGGTAGGTGTTCCCGTGACGGAGTATTTTCGCCCGACGTCGAGAGCTTGCGATGTGTCGACTTTGATGAAAGTGACTTTGCTGCCGTGCTCCGCTGCTAAGCTGTCATATAGGGGATAGAGAGCCCTGCAGGGGCCGCAGGTTTTCATGGTGAAGAAGACGATGGCGCAAGATCCCTTGGCGGCTTCGAGCGCTTTGTTTAGTTCCGGTAGGTTAGAGACGACCTTGACAGTGGTATTCTGAGAGCCCGTCGTGGCCGCAGATCCGTTGGTGTGCGGTTGAGCATTGTTCTGAATACCGAGTAATCCTCCATGCTGAGCCTTTCTTTGCTCAACCATATTTGCGAGCTGAGGCTGCATCATTCTGCCAAAGGGTGAATCCAGCACGGCTGTAGGCATGTTGGCGATGTGATCCGGTATTCCGTTTCCTACTAGGAACATGGAGAAGTCGTTGCTGAAGTTGTTGCAGTTGTGTCGGAAGAGGTCATATGCTTGAGGGGTATATATCTCTTTGAGCGACTCGAGATACTCAAGGATCACCTCCATTGGCAGTTCAGTAGTACCAAGGTGAAGTCGCTGTAGAGGCGAGCCTAAGTGAGAAGTACCTGGTCGGATGACGTTGATGCCGCTGTCGTAGACATACTCCTTACCATCTAACTCAATCGAAGTGTGATAGACGGCATCTAGTTGAAATCCTAGCAGCCCGAGCGACATCTGCTTGGCTAGACCATTGGATAGGTCGTAGACGAGTAGGTGGACATCCATCGTGGCTGATCTCGGCAGACTGTCTTAGTAATATATGTGATCTAAACCGTTCTCTACTTATTTTGTCTCGTTCTTGATATTCTAGTGAGTTTAACAACACGGCTTTGTCTAATGTACTTCGATATCTATCCAATAATGAATTGAGGTGGCTCTAACATCCCAGTTAGATAAATTGGAAGGAAAGATATATTCGTCAAGCAAGTACTTTGGCTTACGATGACATTAAAGTGAGCGACAGTGCGATGTAAAAGATATATTATATGTAGTTGTTTCGGAGGCAACGACCTTTGATACGTCAGACTTCGGGGCAAAGGTGAGGCCGTCGTACCTTCTAGCAACCTTTGAAGTAACACACGCTCCGGTCAGCTGGTTGCGGCTGCTAACCGTTAGGTATCCAGGGTACGTACTCGGGTGGCTGTGCGCATTGAGGCTTTATGAACGCTAAAACTGGGAAGCAGGGGTTTGCATCTGCCGACCCACCTTATTCCCCACTAGAATGGCGAGGCCAAGTAAACTTGTCCCTAAAACCAGGGGTCGGGATAAGGATACAACTTTAATAAAGTTGAAGGGTTGAAATTGGAGGAAAATCTTCGAGATTGCATTTGCATTTTCACACCCTTTTTCCAACAATACGACTTGAACACGAGCCCCCCTTTTTCACACACTGGATACTGGATACTGGATACTGGATACTGCACATTATCCTATTTAAAGAATCGACCCCTTATCTGGAATTGGTTCCGTGTATGTTGTACATGTCCAACCGATCGCTCGTTCATCCTTTTTGATCTTCTTCCCCCCCCCTTTCTTCTTTCTTTCTTCTCTTCTCCCCCATCTTTTCCCCATACTTCCGGGGGATGCATCCTAATTAAAAAGGGTTATGAGGAGAACATCAGTATCGCTGCCTACGAAGCACGTCCGACACGACCCTCACGAGAAACCTGCGCGCTACGACTCGGGACACCGAGAACCCGGCATCGTGGAGAAGTTACAAGGCGCCACCATGAACCAGGCCCAGAAGAGCCGCTGGCTCAAGACGGGGGCCATCGTCTTCTTTATACTGTTTCTGTTTTACTATCTATCGCCTAAGGGTGTAGATATCTACCAAGGTGGTAGGTTTAGCCAAGATGAATGAAGATGAAAACGACAGATGAAACAGTTTCTAATTGGAGCAAATTACAGTATCGAAATCCGGTGGCCAGGTACCGTCCGACTCGTCCTACGGCACCGAGAAATGTACGAAATCGTTTTCTAAGGACAAGCCGATCGTACAATATGTCCTCATGATCGACGCCGGTAGCACTGGATCCCGTATCCACGTCTACAAGTTCAACAACTGCGGCCCGACCCCGGAGTTGGAGAAGGAAGAGTTCAAGATGACGGAGAAGAGTGTCGGTGGCCTCAGCAAGTATAAGGATGACCCTGTTGCCGCCGCCAAGTCTCTCGACGATCTTATGGAAGTGGCCATGCGAACCGTTCCCGACAAGTTGAAGGGTTGCAGTCCGGTGGCTGTAAAGGCAACGGCTGGTTTGCGAATGATCGGTCCGGAGGCTAGTGAGAGAATCCTGGAAACCGTTCGCAGCCACCTCGAGAAGGACTACCCCTTCCCCGTCGTCTCCAAGGAGGAGAACGGTGTTGCTATCATGGACGGTTCCGACGAGGGCGTGTACGCATGGATCACCACCAACTACCTCCTGGGCAAGATTGGTGGTCCCGACCAGAGCCCGACTGCTGCCATCTTCGATCTCGGCGGTGGTTCCACGCAGATTGTCTTCGAGCCCACGTTTAAGGGACTTGCTTCGGGCGGTATGCCGGAGAAGCTGGCCGAGGGTGACCACAAGTACGAGCTCAACTTTGGCGGACGAAAGTTCGAGCTCTACCAGCACTCTCATCTCGGGTACGGCTTGATGGCTGCCCGCAACTCGATCCACTTGAACTTGCTGCACGATATCTACGCCAAGGAGAAGAACAAGGCCTTCCTGTCCAAGCCTATTCTCAACCACCCCTGCATCAACGCCAACCAGCACGATACGATCAAGGTCAAGCTTGGCGACGACAGCCCTTTGGGAACCGGCGAACTCGAGCTGAACATGACCGGCCCTCTGAAGCCGGTCCCGGCCCAGTGCCGTGCTTTGGCCGAGAGGATCCTCTACAAGGACGCCGACTGCAAGTTAGCGCCCTGCTCCTTCAACGGCGTCCACCAGCCCTCGCTGGCCAAGACCTTTGCCAAGGAGGACGTCTACATCTTCTCCTTCTTCTTCGACCGCACCAAGCCCCTGGGAATGCCCGACTCCTTCACCCTGCGCGAGCTGCACGACCTCACCGACGCCGTGTGCGGCGGCGAGCAGTCGTGGGACGTCTTCACCAACATCCCGGAAGCGATGGAGGAGCTGCGCGACCGCGGCGAGTACTGCCTCGATCTCAACTTCATGATGGGACTGCTGCACACGGGCTACGAGATGCCGATCGACCGAGAGGTCAAGATCGCCAAGAAGATCAAGGGCAACGAGTTGGGCTGGTGCTTGGGAGCCAGGTAAGCCTTTCTTCTCTACCCCTTTTCATCCTATCTTCAACACATCAGATGCTAACTGGTATACAGTCTACCCCTATTATCCAAGAACTCCGGCTGGTCCTGCAAGGTCAGCCAGACCTACTGATCGCATCGTCTTCGATGCTATCTATCTATATAAGCCACCCTTGGCAACGGAACCAAGAGCAGAGCATCACTACGTACACGTATAGACGCCTTAGAAAAAGTACTTAATGAACGAGTGGAAAGGCAACGGTTATGTCACGGTGGACAGGGTTACACCACGAATACGCCCTCGATACGAGGGCCGGCGTTTAATCGGATTTTTGCGGGATGCGAAAAGTGCGATGCGATGGGGTGGAAACGACTCCTATCAGGCTTCGTCTTTAGTGAGAGGCGGAAGTATGCCTAGGTTAGGTAGAGATAGAGTCGGATGTAAAGTATAAAGACTACGAATAAAAAACATTGCGATGACCCAACTTGGAAGCTTCATGCTGTGATTCTCGTTTGGTTTATTA
This sequence comes from Hypoxylon fuscum, assembly GCA_022578945.1. NCBI lineage: Eukaryota > Fungi > Ascomycota > Sordariomycetes > Xylariales > Hypoxylaceae > Hypoxylon > Hypoxylon fuscum. The sequence goes on from MU400007.1 coordinate 5,330, forward strand.
CTACTAGTTCTAACGTGACCAACTCCAACTCCAATGATTCAACGACTATAATCTGGGTATCATATGTACTTCCAACGTGCACTACAGCGGCGGCGCCACCCTATCCAGCACATCCTGCAGCACGTCCTCGGCGCTCCAGCCGTCCAACAACTCGCGCACGGCGGCCACCTCGCTGCCCCACTGCACGCTGCGCTCGTCCTCGGGCCTCGCGACGCGCACGCGGTGCGCGTACACCTTGCGCGCGGCCAGCCCCACCAGCGCCGGCGTCACGTACGCCAGCCCGTGCACGGCCGCCAGACACCGCGATAGGTGCAGCAGGTGCCGGGTGGCCTGCGGCGACACCGCGCTGGCGCCGGGCGCGGGCGACACCGCGCGGTGCAGGCGCAGGAAGGACACGATGTTCAGCGCGTACCGCTGCACGTCCACGTCCAGGTGCACGCGGTGCGTGAGCTGCGCGAGGGAGGCGAGGGCGGGCTCCGGGATGGTTGTGGATTGGTGGGTGGGGGAGAGGGAGCTGGCGGTGTCGTTTTCGGGGGCTTGGGTCTGGGTTTGAGGTTGTGTTTGTGTTTGTGTGGTGGTGGTGGTGGTGGTGATATTGGTGATGGCGATGTTGTTGCGGCTGCGGTCCGTCCGCGGCGTCGACATCGGCATCTCGGAGACGCTGCGGCGGACGACCACGCTCGAGGCGCTGTCGAGGCTCGCCGTCTCTGCATCGGCTCCGTCTTTCTCCCGATCCCGATCCCTATCCCTATTCGCATCCTCCTCGTCTTGTTCCTGTTCCTGCTGCTCCTCCAAATGCGCAAACCCGTCCTCCGGATCGTGCCAGTGCGACACGTAGAAGAAATCATTCAGATGCGAGACCAGGCCCCCCTTCGCCCCGTGTCCCGATTCAGCCCCGTGTTCGGACTCAGACTCGGGTTCGGGTTCGGACGCCAGCACCGCGACAAACAGAAACTGCTTCGGCGCCGTCTGCACGCTGGTGCGCGTCAGGATGCGGCGCGTGCGCAGCAGCTCCAGGCACTGGATCTGCACGTCCTTGGGCGCGCGGTCCAGGTTCGTCGCCAGGATCACGTTGGCGATCTGCGGCGGCGGCGGCGTTGCAGATGTGTGATAGCCCTGGTTCGTCGTGGCGTTGCTGCCGTGTCTCCCATGTCCGTGTCCGTGTCCATGCCGCCCCCCGAAGTACGACGACGCCGTGTCCCGCCGACGCAAGGGGGACGCCGACGCGGAGCGCGGCGTGGTCAGATCCTGCTGCGGCGTCTTGGGCGTGGGCGTGGGGGTTGGCGGCGGGAGCTGGATGGCGGCGGCGAGGTCGTCGAGGGTGGTGCGCGGGGAGCAGTGCACGACGGCCGAGGGCAGGCGGAAGGTCTGCGAGGCGACGAGCCGCAGCTCCTGGGTCAGGGTGGCGAGCGAGGAGGATGCAGTGCGGATGATGCAGTGCTCGCGGCTGACGAGGCACAGGAGCGCGGCGAGGTCCAGGTCCCCGAGGCCGTGGATCTGGTGCAGGAGGTCCTCATCCGCCATCGAGTCTGTGTCGTGTTGGGGATGCAGGGTCCATTGAATCACATTGGATTTTGTTGGTGTTGGTTCATGATGTGGTAGGGGTAGGGGATGTGAAGGAGGGAAGGGTGAGGTGCTCCCAATTGTCAATTGTCGGTGGTTTAAATGGCTAGGGCCGACCCGCTAGCATAGGTAGCTCGGGCCAGGGTCCCCTTTTACCGCTTATGACGTCTCAACATTGGACTTTCTCACGAGCATAAAACAGCAATATTTACTGATGGATTACGGTATTCTTTCAGCATTTGGGTTATAAATACAGTAATTGTACAATTGGCATAATGATGCATCATCTAGTTGCCTCCCGCCAAAGGGAATTTGGTTAAAGCTCAAGGTAGCGCCACCAATTAGGCGTTCCAATCGATGTCTCCTTTTCCGGCTTCCCCTTGTTTTATGCCGCCCCTATCCCCCGCGAGCCGTCAGTATGTTTTCTCATCTCGGAATGCCGAATGCCATAACGATTACAATACAAGCACAGCGGCAACAACATAAAGCACCAACACAGTAACACGCAGTACTCACGTCCCCTTCCAGAACTTCTTGTCCACCAGGTCGTCCGAAGCCGTCGCCGCGCGGTCGTGCCGCTTCTCGAAGTCGGCGTTATGCCGGTCGACCTCCCGCTTCTGCTCGTCGCTGAAGCCCTCCTTGTCCCCGGGGATGGCCTGGTTGTGGATCTTGGGCGACGGCGTGCCCTTCCCCTGGGGGCCCTTCAGTCCCTCGCCGCCGTCCTGGCTCGCCGTGTTGGCGATGCTGCCGCCCGTGGGGCTCCCCCCCGTCTCCGTCGCCTCCTTGGACCGCGAGCCGCCGGACTGCGCGCTGGCGCTCTCCGGGGTCTTGCCGCCCGACTCTTTGGCCGCTGCTTCGTTCATGCTCTGGCTGAGGTTGGCCTTGGTGGCGCCTCCGGTGCCCTTGCCGACGTCGGGGGGAGGCGGGCCTGGGTGTTCGGAGGCATGCTGCGCGTCATTTGAAGAGGCCTGGTCCTGCGGGTTTCCGCCGACCGGGTCGCCCTCTCCGTCGCCGTAGCCGCCCTTCGCATACCTGTAGCGAGCGGATGCGGCAAAGGTACGGTAGGTCTGAGGAGCGCGGGTGCGAGTAGCTCGCAGGGCGTGGAGTGAGTTGCTGATGCGAATAGCCACCATCGTGAAGGACTAGTACGGAAAGAATTGTTGTGTTTTTCTGGAGTTTCAAGGCCTGGGAATTGATAAAGGTAAGACTTTGTTGAATTTACCAACATTAGAAAAGTTTAAGCTCTATGTTTGTTTGTCACACCTCGCCATAACTGTATTGTGTGATGCCCATATATGGGACATGATGAATTATGACATCATGACACGGCCTTCTGATATTACGGTGGAAGCTCACCCTGAGTGACTTGCAGGGTTTATTTCATCAACCTACATGAGAATGATGGTAAAATGGAATGGAGGCTCTTATGCACTGGATGGTAGATTAGATCGGTACATATCTTGTAGTGTTAGATGATGCAGTCTTGGTGAGGCACATGTAAGTGCGATGGTTCAACTACTTCTGTAACGCCTCAATATGGGTTTAGTTAAAGTAGGCTACAAGTGAACAAGACACTCCCTACTTTCACTTATTTTTTAGCATTGGTCACCGGAGTCCAACTGGAAAAGGGGTTTCAGTTATTATCTGATGCACAGTCCTTTTCGTGAATAAAGACCGAAAGCAAGGTGAAACCAAAACGTGGTTGAATCACGAACGAGAAGACATCCATTCACTGAAATTCAAGTTAACGTGCTTGTGGCTTCGAAGTATTGGTGGAATGTGGCTGCCTCTGTAGCCACTGCTATCGTTACCCCGTGCCCACTAAAAGACCCAGGTTACAGCGCCTTATCAGCTCTTGTATCAGGTAGGTATCGGCGCAGGTCCGACCAAGCGCCAACCCGTCACCTGCAACCTGGAACCTGCAAGCCCCGAACCCAGGCTTCTGACAAGGAACAACTTCACCTAGAACAACAACAAAACCGAGAGCTAACCATTCACCAAGAACCGACGTAACCAGTTTATTTTTCGATCGGAAACTTGCCTAAGAAGTCGGCGCATCAAGTCGATTTCTTCAATCAACCTCTTGTCGACCTACTTAGAGATTCTACCAGGAACCGTTCCGCTTCACCTTCATCATGGCTTCTAGGAAGAAGGTCCTCTTGAAGGTACACAACGATGGATCCCACCCATAGAATACAGATATAATTAGGTATTCATATACAACGCATTATAATAAACTAACACTTGTATTTCCAGGTTATTATCCTCGGTGACAGCGGCGTTGGCAAGACGAGCTTGATGAACCAATATGTACGTTACGGTCGGCCAACGAACCACTTTCATTGCGATTCCTCTCTTCCGACTTCTCGACCACCCCGAGACTAATCTCATACGTTGCATAGGTCAATAAGAAGTTCAGTGCCAGCTACAAAGCCACTATCGGGGCCGATTTCCTTACGCGGGAGGTCCTGGTCGACGACCGACAAGTCACCATGCAGGTACGAGAAGAAACTAGGCTTATTAAAAGGTGGTAGCTAATGATACGTACCTAGCTTTGGGATACGGCCGGTCAGGAACGCTTTCAGTCGTTGGGCGTCGCTTTCTACCGAGGTGCCGATTGTTGCGTGCTCGTCTTCGACGTCAACAACTCCAAGAGCTTCGATGCGCTGGATAGCTGGAGAGACGAATTCTTAATCCAAGCTTCTCCCCGGGACCCCGAGAACTTTCCCTTCGTAAGGAGGACCTTAACATCAATAATAATTAATTAATAATTGCTAACGAGGTTGTCAAGGTCGTGCTTGGAAACAAGATCGATGTCGAGGAGAGCAAGCGAGTAGTACGTGGCAGTCATCTACTGTTTAATACATTCGAGACTAACAGAATGTAGATCTCGAGCAAGAGAGCGGCTACTTTCTGCCACTCCAAGGGCGACATCCCGTACTTCGAGACCAGTGCAAAGGAGGCGGTCAACGTGGAGCAAGCATTTGAGGGTATTCTTCCAACTCTCACTCTATTGTTAAACTCTGCTAATCTTATGTCATAGTTATTGCCCGAAATGCTTTAGCACAGGAGGAATCGGAAGAGTTTAGTGGAGACTTCCAAGATCCTATCAACATTCACATCGAGAACGACCGCGACGGCTGCGCATGCTAAGGCCCCTACGCTACAACGATCCTAGCACTTCGTCCGCCCTGCGCGCTGTAGATTGTTCTACGGTTCATTCGACCTCCCTGAACCTTTGGTCAATTAGTTAGGACGTATTGTATCTTCTCAACCGTCGTTCGCCTCGTTGTAAAGGAGTCCTCGTGCGGGATTTCAGGGGCTCGCGGAGTCAGGTCGCAGGTTGGAAGTAGTGGAATTCGAGAGCTGCGTCCGTAATTATGTATAGAGAAGTTGATGCATTGCATTTTACCGGTCCCGTCGGTATAGGACTATGAATTGGACTCTTAATAGGCGTCTCATAAACCGATCAGGACTTTCAAGTACATGTTCATTCTCAATGTTGCACAATTGCCTACATGTATGGTATCACTCAGCTCGAATAACCTTGTGACTTTACTTTCTATGTTGCCTAAATATTTGAAAATGGTACTTGATCCTTCAGCCTGCTCTATCAAAAGTCACCAGACCAGACTCATTTATTGCTGATACCTAACCCTCGTGAGAGGAGCACATGCAATTAGGTTGCATAGGCATCTCAGCTAAGTACATATATGCCGCCCGATCCGGACAGTTGGGCCTCCTACCTAGGTAGTCCTAGTTAAAAAGTGCTACGTAAGACTCAGGGGTCTAAAAAGTCTCGGCGTTTGAACTGGCCGACGGGCGCGGTAAGCAAAGAATGGGAACTGGAAACTCGACACTGATCTTTTTGGACAGCGAATCGTTTCATCAATAGATCTCAAATTTCACCATTCTCTAGATAGTCTTCATTCATTCGTTTGTATACCTATTGCCAAGTTATTCTTCCTGTGCCCTTTTTTAGTTCCTAGACTCGATCCTTGTAGTGACTGTCGGCGTTAATTTAGTCGGATAGAACAATAGATGATTTCGTCTCACGCGACCGTTTGCACACCCCGGCGGGACAGACCCCTAATTACGAGTTCTTGTGCTGCGCTTGTCCGATACCATGGCATCGCAGGAGTTAATATCGGCCAGTGAAAGAGATGCAGGATACGATGCCCCGAGACGGAGGCTCTCCGAACCTCCCACGCCCTCGGAGAATGTAGGCCGCTTATCCAACTCCTGGGGGAGCATGCCGACCTTGCAACCGAAACCCAGGATATGGAATATGGCTAGGAGGACGTTGGGTATCAGTCTTTTGCTCGTCACCGTGTTCTTATGGACAGTGTCGAATTTCCTTGCCAGTGTGAGTATTCCGAAAAAGAAAAGAAAATACCTAATGGCCCCTCCTTCAACAACTAATTCGATGTGATACAAGTACATATTCTCCGACCACACCTACGACAAACCTTTCTTCCTAGTATATATCAACACGTCTATATTTGCGCTGTCCATGATCCCGATAGCTATAAAACACATCCTACAGAACGGCGGCTTCACGCGTGTAAAAAACCAGGCGATACAGGAATGGCGGGCGAGATACCGCAGGGTAGAGGGGCTAAAGACGCACGAGGAGGAAGACGTCACCGCGGGAGAGCGGCTGCTAGTAGACGACGAGGGCAGCCTCGAAGCGGCCTCCCTCCCGAACCCGAACGCCCAGCTGTCGGTGCTGGAGACGGCCAAGCACAGCCTGGAGTTCTGCATGATCTGGTTCCTGGGCAACTACTTCGCGTCGGCGTGCCTCGAGTACACGAGCGTCGGCAGCGTGACCATCCTGACCTCGACCAGCAGCGTGTGGACCCTGGTCTTCTGCGCCGTCATGCGCATCGAGGCCTTCTCCGTGCGCAAGCTCGTCGGCGTCCTGGCCTCGCTCGCCGGCATCGTGCTTATCTCCACCGTGGACCTGTCCGGCGACGACAACGACGACAACCGCGGCAACTTCCCCCACAAGAGCCAGCGCCAGATCGCCATCGGCGACGCCATGGCCTTCTTCAGTGCTGTCGTCTACGGCCTGTACGTCGTCGTCATGAAGATCCGCATCGGCAACGAGGAGAGGGTGAATATGCCGCTGTTTTTTGGCCTCGTGGGCTGTTTTAATGTCGTCTTCTTGTGGCCCCTGTTTTTCATACTGCATTGGACGGGGATCGAGCCTGTGAGTAACTTACCTATGCCTACCTATGTTTGTTTGTAATGTTTATGTATGAGACGTCACTAACACGATACAGTTCGAACTACCCCCCGACGGCAAGATCTGGTCCATCATCATGCTCAACTCGATCTCGTCGTTCGTGTCCGACATGTCGTGGGCCTACGCCATGCTGCTGACCACGCCGCTGGTCGTCACCGTCGGCCTGTCGCTGACCATCCCGCTGTCGCTCATCGGCGAGATGATCCAGTACGCCCAGTACTCCAGCTTCATCTACTGGATCGGCGCCGCCATCGTCCTGGTCTCCTTCATCTTCATCAACCACGAGAGCCACGAGGACGAGGGCGAAGACTTGTCCGGCTCCGAGCTTAGGGATATCGCGCCGGAGCCGTAGACTTGGACATGACATTTCATAGCGAATCTCGGTTCTTGGATATTGGTTTTCCCCTTGGATAGGGATGGGAGGCCGGCGTTACGGTTGGGTGTTGGGTGGTTGGGTAACTAAACTAAACTAGCGCATGTTCAGGATTTTGGGCATTGCATCGTAGAATAGAAAAAAGCGCCTCTGAAACTAAACTGTATAATACAATACAGTCTACGGGACCGAGAGACGGTCACGCCTATATACCTACTTATATCTACAGCGAGCATGCAACTTGAACAAGAATATTATAGTACGAGGTATGAGTATCCCTGTCTTTGCATGCACATGGTAACATCAATGATGGTGGTTTGCGCAACCAGCATGGAAGCAGGTAACGGGTGTTACTGTAGGTTTATTATTTGTTACCCCTGATGGATTAGATTAGATAAGATCGAGTCCGACCCGACGGAGGAAACCGTTAAAACAATGTATCACCTGGTGATTCGTTCACCTGGGCTTCCCTCATTGTAGGGGTCCCGATGTCTTATTACCTACTATCTACGATCAGTTGACTAGCTAATGGAATTCCCGATCACCAATATCTAACTAGCAGAGCCACTTCTTTCTGGTATTTGACATGGGAATTCGGCTAACTAAACTACAATAGCACTAGTCTCCGATGTCTTGTTATGCTATGATGAATGACATCATCGTACGATTCATTTCGTCTCTTGACCCGTCTCCGGCGCATGAAATTTGGCTTTCTAAATTCAGAACCAAAGTCGTCATGTTACTTACTCACTTATATGTAGTTATCTTAAAAGACGGGAGTCTCATCCCTTCGGCGATGGCTGGTTTGACTTTGCTGGTGCATGCATCCGAACCTAGGCAAATACATGTACCTATTCCCATGGCTTGTGTGGCACACCGGTCAACGTCAACTACCCCTTTGTTCTGTGTGGCTGCTGACAGGCGGCAAGTTTGTTTTATATCCTCGCACTCAGAGCCGCAGGGTTTCACTTAGTCCGAGGTGAAGAACGGGTGGCTCCAGTTACCTGTAAGCTGTTAATAGGGGAAGGAACACGGTACAAACATACACACACAAGGCTCGTAGTCGCCTCCTATCGCTTGAGGGTATTCATCCCGACTACCACGCTTGAAGCAGTTTGTTCCTGCCCGTATTGTCGGCGCAACAGGACAAACAGGTCATACTTGACTTGGCCGGTTCTTAGGAAAGGACCCTGACTTGAATGACCGAGTCACCTGCTCATTCGCCATACTGTCTGTCTCTCTCGTCAGCCATCAGCCCTGTTTGCTTTTCCCAACACACCTTGGGTATTTTTTAATACCACCGCCCTCTTTTCTTTTTCCTTTGGTACGATTCTTAGGTCTTAAATATCTTCTTCACCTACCTAGGTATTTATACGATCTGCAAAATATCTCCATCACCTAATACCTATATACATACTACCGCCATGCCTTCCAAGACCGAAGACGCGGGTGATGCTACTGCTGCTGGTGCGGCTTCAGCTCCGGCTCTTGCGGATGCAGACCGCCCCCTCGGCGAGGCCATTAACGTTGCTACTCGCTCTGTACATACGCAGCTCAACAAACTCATCATCCTACGCCTCCGCCTAGCTCTCCCACCCCAGGTTGACGATGCTGGCAACTTGCTGCAGGGGCTGTTGCATATCGCGCCCATCTACAATACCTTCGAGTCGCTATGGCGGGACATCCTGGACGAGCCTCCCGTAGACACCGCACGTAAATCCTCTGGATCCTCGGAGCACAAATCGGACGACTCGGATACTTCGGAACCCCCCACGGCCTGCTCCCGCATTCATCTACTCCTATTCCATCTACAGCTTGAAGGCATGGCCCGCTCCAACGCGCTGTGTCAGGATCTGGCCACCATGACGGGCTGGTCCGAAGACGTGCTCAAGGAGCAACTAGCCGAGATCTCCGCCGACTCGCCCGTGCTCGCCGAGTTCCTCCAGCACATCAAGCGGGCCGTCACGGCCAAGCCCCACGTGCTGCTCGCCTACGCCTGGGTCCTGTACATGGCGCTGTTCTCGGGCGGCCGCTTTATCCGAGCGTCGCTCGAGCGCGTCGACCCGTCCTCGGCGTACTGGAAGCCGCTAGCCGGCGCCTCCGACGACTCGGAGCCCGAGCACCTGCTCGCGCAGCTGCCGCCGCACATCCGGATGCCGGGGGCGTGGCTCGCGGCGCAGGAGGCGCGGCACCTAGACGACGGCGACGACGACGCCGCGGCGGCGGAGCGGCACCCCCTGGCCTTCTTCCGCTTCGCCACGCCGGCCGACGGCGAGGACCTCAAGGCCGCGTTCAAGGCGCGGCTCGCGGCGTCGACGGCGCCCCGCGGCAGCGGCAACCTGCTGGCGACGCGCGAGCGCGACGACGTGGTGCGCGAGGCCCAGGCCGTCTTCGAGTTCCTGGTCCGCGTCGTCGCCGAGCTCGACGAGGTCTGCGGCACCGAGTGGGAGACCCCCGGCAAGCCGCTGAGTTTACGGAGCAGGGACAGCGTCGTCGTCGAGCGCGAGAAGAGGAGCCGCTTGGCGGAGACGGCGCGGCGCGGCGCGGCGAGGAGCGCGAGGGTGGGCGCCGGCGAGATTGTCGTCGAGGGGAGTAAGGGCGCGGTGAGGTTTCGGTGAGGGTCTGCTGTGCTGGCTATAGGTAGGAAGGCAGGTCATTTGGAGCATGGGGGGTAGACGTGGCGTTTGGTAGAAAGGAATGGATGGCGATGGATGGTGTTACTTCTTAGACGGGCAGAATGGATGGGATGGATAGACAGGCAGGCATAGAAACAGGCTAGTCACCACTTGCTTTAACTAGACGGAATACGATACCCTAAGTTTTCATTTCACCTAAGTTACCTAGTTGAGAAGAATCATGGGAATGGAGTAATATTGCTTACGGGGCTGGTTTCAATACATTTGTGCTGACTTGCTAAAGTGTGTTAGTAGCAAGGTGAATGAGTTTAAAAGGGGAAGTAGGTGTGTAGTCTATGAGTAAAGGATAAGAACATAATTTCTTTTGACAAATTCGTAAGGTACTTTCTTATGGGCCCCGTGTCACGACCACGGCATATACCTATCACATAGGTTCCATGATGACTGTATGGTAATGCCTTATAGTCCTATACTTTGTCACTATACGTAGGATGATGCTAGGGGAGCTGGCCGTACTAGATTATTTGTCGCTTTACTCTAGCGACAAGACAATAGTTGATATTTGGGTTTATTGAAATATTTCTAGCGCTTGAAAAATGTAGTCTGAAGAAATACGATAAGGGGCTTTAAAGCAAGAAAAGATATCAAGGTCAGATAGTCGAAATTCCGTTCTGCTAGAAGAGATGACAAGAGGGTGAGGCTAATAGGGGTATTAAGACTGAATACACGGTGTCTACAGGAATATATGCCTTCATAGTGGTACCCAATATGGGCGCCCACCCAACTACCTACATCTATGCCACAGTCCACGCCAGCCACCCTCAAAATCAAAAGGAGAAGGCACGTCATACCTTCCTCAGGTTTAAACACCGGCAATCTGCCGCCCAATAAAAACTAGGTGCGGACAAAAGACTCATATAGCCAAGTAACAGCAACAACTTTCAGCAATTCCCCGCAAAAAGGACGTATCCCTGGGTGACCTGTTGCTAGAAAAAACCACCACTGCATGATCATATGGCGGAGCGGTCCCTCGTGAGGAGATATGCGTAAATCGACGGGCGCTAATCCGAACTGAAACTGCAACACGACGCTACGACATGTGAAGCGGGTTCATTCGTAGGTTGGGGGTTCAATTCCTCCACCGAGCTTTTTTGTCAAATTACTTTTTTTTATTTTTTTTATCAATCCCTTTCTATTCCAGCCTGATTCCATGAAAATATTAATCTACTTCTTAGATGTCGCATTGCAGCAGTATGTAATTTATTAGAAAATCAAATCTAAACCCTTCCCTCCCCCCTTTTTATATGGTATCGAGTATCCCGCTACGGTACATATCATTTCACTTCACATACGAATACTAGGAACGCGATACTAACAACCATCACACTGCGTAATACCCGTGGAGTAGTTTCATTCAACTTAATGTAGGTAAATAGCGGTTTGCTGAGAAATAAGCTATTCGTTTGTTGTAGCATTCAACTTCGGCACACTACCAGCCCATAAACAAGGTATATGGGATTTTATAGAATGTTGTACTTCATAAGCCTTAAGGCGATGCTTTCTGAGGTTCATCATCCTTGCGAAACAACAGTGATTTTTTTGTAAAAGTAATCGTTCATTCGGCGTGCATATTCTCTTCTTAACTCAAGCATTCCAACCTATCGAGAATAAAAAGTAGAAACATGAAGACTTCCTCGTCCATATGAAAATGCGGGATCTCCTCAGGTCCGTCCAATCGATTGAATCGGCAAAAGAAAAACAGGGAGGAAAAGTATGAGAAAAGTAGGAAGGCGGCCGGAATTAAACGCAGTCAAAGTGACAAGCACAATAATTCGTCAGCAGAGGAGAGATACAAGACTTCGTCGGTCCAGTTGATGTTGCGATTAAAAGGAAAACTGAATACAATAGCCTCCTAAACGAAAAAAAAATTAATACCATCCAGGCCAACCAAATGCCGCAACTGTTCAAGAAACACAAAAGAAACATCCCATCCTTCTCTGTGCTGTTCAATCGTTCCGGTGTCGTCCAATAATTCCGGCGATGTTTATCACGATGCAGACAGACCATAGAAGCATAGGAGAGAACTCTGTTGTGGCACGAGGGGCCCTATCTACGAGCTAGCGGCCACGGGCAGGTCCCGGGTCCATATACGTGAGCATCCTTTGTTGGCATTCTCGAGACGCTTAAGCACTCTCCAGTCAAGACTCTTCTACCAAGTCGCGTAAGTTCTTTGTCTAAGCTATGAAGCCCCTGATGACTCTGATAGACTCCCTGGTTTCTGGTGGCCTAAGTGACTAGACTCCCAACACCGCCCAATCGCTGCGGTGTTGTTCAACCATTCTGGTATCTTGACTATTGTTTGGGATCTCTTTCCGGAACTGGCTGGGTAACATTGAAGCCGTTTCTTTTTTAGCAGGTCGTGATATTCTCTTATCATGTTCTCCTTGTTGAGGTAACCTGGGAGGTTGATGTCCCCATGCTCGAGTTTACGGTGTGTTTCGGCGCCTTTTCCTTTTTCAGGTTCGTAAGTGTACCATGGGTAAGCTGCTTTATGCAGAGTCGATTCTTCCTCTTGCTTGTCGATAAAGAATTTCTTCTGTGATGCCGGTAGGCGATTGCTGCACAGATCATCAAGGATTTTAGCTGTAAGAATATTAAAATTAGCATCTTCCTTTCTTGATAAGACAATCTGGGTATGTCACATTTGATGTGAATATGTGGCTAGTAGTGTATGTATTCAAAGTAGGTAAAATAGACGTGAAGATGAAAGACGCTGAAAGGAAGTGCTAAAAAAAACTCACCTTGTGCCATCGCGCATCTTGCAACAGATCATGCCATCCTGCTCAGTACTCCAGACATCATTCTTTGTGACGAATTATTTGGCGACTTCATGGATGTTCGGACTCTCCTGTGTGGTCTAGTCATCATCACGCGTGCGGTAGCGTTCAGACGATAATTCGGCCATTTCGAGTTAGGCTGGTAGGGAGCGAAGCGAACACTACGATTGTCGTTTGATGATTTTCGGATAGTTTAAGGGTGTAAAGGAGAGTAGGGTGAGGTTGAAAAGTATGTTGAGGTCGAAGAATGGAAAAAAGAGTATCTTGGTTGAAGATTAAGAATCAATAGACACGTGGCATACCTCATAACTAACAACTTAAGAGTACGTAGCCTAGACAACTGACATCCAGACATTCATTGCCAGGAACGTAGTTTCCTCCTGTATTGCTTAGGTAGTAAAGTCTGGATAAATACATACTACCTAAATGGTTCTAACCCCCCTTTACAATTTACTCAATTTCAGTCTCCATTTCGCGTAAGGATGTTCTTCTGACCCGGCAACCAAATGATCGATAGCACCTGTATGTAGTAAACCGGGATGCACTTGATCAAGACCTGTGATGCCACACATCTGCATTGTGGTTACCAACTCGTCAACGAGTACTGATAGACTTGTTAGCACACACTCCACCATGTCACTATAGGCATGAGGATATGAGGGAGCATACTGTTGATGAATTGTTCGACACCTTCCTTCCCATAATTCAGTGCAAACAAAAACCCTCGACCAATTCCAACGGCCCTAGCACCTAGACACAATGCCTTGAAAATATCTGTCCCTCTAGTGATGCCGCCGTCGATGTACACCTCCATCTTATCGAAAACCTGAGGGCAGTTCTTCTGCAGCTCCAGTAGCACTAATATTGTCGCAGGCGCGGTATCCAGGCTCCGGCCTCCGTGGTTCGTGATGTATATCGCGTCGACACCGACTTCCATGGCCTTTACGGCATCCATCGCCGTCTGAATACCTTTTAGTACTATTGGAAGTCCAGGAACCTGCCTCCTTAGCCAAGAAATATCTTCCCACGTCATAGAAGCGTCGATAAAGTTACCCATAAGCCGTCCTAGCGCTCCGCCCTTCTTATCATTCTTAGCCGAAGCCCCCGACATTGGCGCTCGCAGGCTCTCGTCAGACTTGACCCGCTCGTCCGCCTCTCGCTTCCCGATGACAGGAGCGTCTATGGTCAAGAAGATAGCCTTGACGCCGCGCTCTTTCACCATTCGTAGCAGCTTCTCCGACTTTCTCCTGTCCTTGTCTACGTATAACTGAAAGAATACGGGCACAGCCTCGTTCGAAGATACGCTCTTCTGCTCGTCCTCAACAGCGTCCATGACCTCAGGCAAAGAGTATGAGCAACTAGTCGACACACATTGCGGAATCCCCAAACGCTGACATCCACGGCCCAGCTCGCGCTCGCCCTCGGGGTAGAATATCTTGCCCATAGATGTCGGGGCGCAGAATATCGGCGCCCTTATCCTCTGCCCTAGCATCGTCGTGCTTATATCGACATTTCCAACATCCCTCAATATCCTTGGGCGTAACGCAATCTGGCTATACATACTCCCATTGCGCTCCTTCGTCAGACAATCCGTCGCGGCCGAAGACACAAATGCCCATGCTTTCGGCGTAAAACTGGCCTCGGCCGCGATCTCGAAATCGCGCGCATTGATTAGACTACCAAGCGGCGGCTTTTCCTGCTTCTTCTGGGGAGGCCCGCTGGCGCGCAGAGGATTCTTGGCCCATTCCTCGGTTGCTGTGGCCGTGTCTAATACACCAATGTGACTCGACGGCGGCAGTACAGTTTTGACCAAGTTTGGCGAGTGAACCTCATTGTATGCGTCGGTCGCGTCGCGTCCCGCGTACTGCGCTATTACAGCGGAGCCGCCGGGATGTTCCTGTACGAACTGACTGAAGTCATAGACTATGCCATTGATGACCAGCCAAAGGTCGTCGAGTAAGCGATGCCGTGATATTTCGTCTACGCCTACCAATCGCGTCCCCTTCTCGGCCTGGTCTTTGCTCATTTTCACGATGCTCCCTTTCTAATGCGTCCTGCATAGGTACCTAGAAGCTCTCTTTGACAATTCTTTAAGCTAAGAAGACATTTACTCCTCGCCTTGTGTATTGATCAGCATATTTAAACGCCGTCTCCTATTATGCAATATCCGTTGAGGAATATTGAAGTCGGCAAAATGGGGACCGAGGCGTGGAGAAACGTCGTTAGCAATGCCGGCTTCCCCACACGCTTTCCTGGATTTTACCCCACGATGTATGGCTTCACCATATCTCTTGGCTCCCGTTTCATCGCTGTAGCTTTTTGCGACCTTAATGCGGTTACGATCTCTTGGTAAACATTGAGCTATGATTGGGTGATCCTACTGGTTGGATCTGAGGTATTATTGCATTAGTCCTGGGCTTAGTTAACGCTGTTAAACTAGGCACAAAGGGACAACGATAGGTTATACCTACATCTAAGCTCAACCTCGGAAAAGACTTCAACAACTTTTTGCCTAGAGATATGTAGACATGAGACGCCTAGAACCTGATCGACCCAATCCTGTCCCGACCGAGACGCGATAAACGTGGAAAGAGACTAAGCCGTAAAGTCCATACACAAGTCGTGAATTCATCCAACATAAAAATGCCTAGCATTGGTACTTTTAAACCATCTCATTCCCTCCTAGAGCCGCTGAAAGTGAGCCCCAAATTAGGCCCGTGCTGTTCCTAGATTCCGCTGAAAACAACAGGTATCATATGGCTACCCACCGAAACGCCAGACCCTGAAGAAAAAAAGTGCCGCGCGTTGTATGTACATTGCAACTTTGGTAAATACCATATATCCATCGAAAATTCCTCGCTCTACGAGTCTCACTACGCCGCCGCTACTCCGCGCTCGGCGTTTTTCGCTCATGTCCCTGGGTAGGGACGATATGTCTGAAATTGCGGGGGAGGTGGCGGGCTGTACTGTGAGTATTCCGACTGGGGAGGTGGTGTCGGGTTAGAGATCCATGTGTATGTCGCAGGGTCGTCGGCAGGGTTTAGCTGATCTCCGGGCGTAATGGGCGATACTATATCATCTTCATTCGGCTTGGGTGAGCCCGGGACGAACGTAGACGGCCTCCTTGGTTGATGGGTTTCCCGAGGCACGGCGACGGGTTCATAACTCATGGGTGGGGGGTAACTCGTCATATGCTGAGTGGAAGATTGTGCCATTTGCGGTGGTAGTTCGCCATAGAAATCGGATTGGTATTGCGGCTCTGGTAGTCCGGAAGGGTACACGTTCGCGGCTGCATAATCTCGGCCTGGGTATGGTGGCGACCCTTCCATCTCCTTGCCTTCAATTCTTCTCCTCTTGCGATAACGTAAGCACAGTAAGATAGCAGCGACGATTAGGGCAAGTCCAGCAACGCCGCCAAGTACACCGCCAACAATCGCTCCAGTTCTAGATACTCCCGAACTACCACTCGCCGGCGCTGATGTAGTCGAAGATGATGGGCTATCTCCCGGGGTGATGGTAACAGTAACCGGGTTAGTTGTCGTCGAAGATGTCGCAGAGCTAGTCGTGGTGTCGCTCGTGGGTGACCAACCCAAGGGTGGGCTAGTCGCGATTGTGCTAGATTGTGCCGCTTCACCGCATGCTAGGAAGCTGACCCCATGCAAATACTCGAAGAAATTTGCATCGTAAAAATAGGTTACACACCGTGGACGTTCCGGGTCATCGCTTTCTTGACTTAGTTGAAGAGACTAGGGAAATTAAGAAGCTTTAAACTTACCAGGTAAGGGCCCTTATATTAGTCGAGGAAGATGATTGCAGTTGGCTGGCTTCAATACACGTTGTCGGCAATCTGCAATCGCGAGTATTTTGCTCGGTACAACATCCTGCAACATCACCCCTCTTAAGACAGTATCCGCCATCACTGCAAGTAATCGCCGCCTCTATCGAGAGTTAAGAGCTTATCTCGCAATTAATTTGGACGAATTCATGATCGAGATATCACCTACCACTGATGTTATCAACTGGGAACCCGCATGTGGCAGAAGTAGAAGCGATGGTTTGTTGCCTTCTCCGAAGGTCATGGTCGAACGGCTTGGCCCCCGGCGGCGCAGTCGGTTTCGGCGTCCATCCTTCAGGATCTATTTCCGAAATGCCAGCTGTCTCTTTGGCCGGACCCCAATACCCTGCATCGCGATCGGACCAAAATAACAAGCTTGCATCAACACGTGCGATCGCGTAACTCAAGGTAACCAGCCTGAGGACGGATGACATGTTGGTGCAATTGACCATTCAAGATCAAGAGGTTGAAAAAAAGGTCAGACTAAATCCGAGGGTCCTGTAAGGGGGGGCGGACGAGCCGCTTTTAACCTGCAAGGTGCGGCGACTTACTTGCCGGGACCGGCTATCGAACTGCCCAGTGAGGCTTCAGCTGAGACGAGATCCCAGGATCCCCACCTCTGTAGATGGCTGATGAGACCCTGGGATTACTGGATGAGACCCTGGGGATGATTCGTGCGACGTCAGATTGGGGCGGAGCTCCCGCCGGTAAGCAAGCCATATCACATAATAAAGTAATAACTCATGAACTCATTGATTCATCCGAACACACCAATCGGCCGGAAGCATGGGAAGATGGGAATAGGATGAGAGCCTCGCGAAAACACTACGCCGCAACAGCTCGCGAAACTCGAATTTTTGCGTCACTTTTGTCCCATCTCCTTCTTAGAATAGTAGACGGCGCCAGGAAAAACCCCCCCCATGTCTCGGTAGACTAGGCGGGCAACGCCGTATCTTCCTTATGATAGACAGCGCGATAAATACACAGCCCACGACTGTATTGCCCAGGTATACATGTATGTATGTCATGTACCACCGCTCAGTCATGAAAAAATGAGAAAAAAACATCATAGCAGGATGGGTGGGAGATGATCACCAGGGTGTTTGGCGGCGCTGAACCAAATCTGCAGTGCTCTTCGGCGGAACATCATTTGTGGCTAGATCCGGCTAGGTATTCTGACCACTTGGCGTACCTACAGCGTCATATGGACGGCTGGCCATTTCCGTTGAAACCGCCATCCGGCCAGAACGTGCGAATCTTCATTACATAATATTGAATTTATAGTGCGGAGGTATGCTAAATGCGCTATAAATATAGGGAGCTGAGCGCTGAAGTTGATTAGGTACATAACATTGAATATTCATTACGTAACATTGAATGCTCATTATATAATATTGAAAATTAATTGTACTTAGGTACATACCTAATTATAAAGTGCGCTATAATATAGGGAGTTATAGCATATACTAGGTAGCCATCATATTAGCCATCATACTGGCTACCATACTGGCTACCATATTAACTACCATATTAATTGGTTAATATATAGGTACGTATGGCGGTATATAATGTCAGTAAGTAAGTAGGTAAGTAGGTAGGTAGTAGGTATAGTAGCTAGGTAGGTAGGTAGGTAGGTAGGTAGGTGATGGTTAGTATTGGTAAGTTATAGGGGGTATGCGCTATATTATAGCGCACCCCTAATTATGTAATGAAGATTCGCACGTTCTGGCCGGATGGCGGTTTCCTTGGAATGGCCCACTCTAATATGCTGCTTGCCACTCGTTGGTGCGACTTGTCATGGTGGAGGTTGCAATACCTATTCTAGAAAAAGTAATTATGCTAACCCCGCAAGCGCGAAGGATTAAAAAGCGCGATCTGCCGAAGATCATTGCTTAGAATAGATAGGTTGTCAGAAATAAATTTAGGAATTTATGACGGTCCATGTGCCCCGGACCGAATTATGCAACGGTGTCAGCATCTGCCAGCTGATTGTCTGCTGTGACCAAGTGCAAGACCCCTTATGAAGGTGATTCCTCAGATGATGCCAGCTACAACAGACAACCACCCTTTTTCAACAAATGAGTTTTATGGGATTCGACTATGATGATCTCCAATTCCCTTAGTTTAGTGCTACCCGCATACCATAATTGCCAAGAGCGAACCGTTGAAAGGAATGAGGCTCCATCAGGTCGAGTAACACGTCTAGGGATCAGCACAACAAGACGTAAATAGGAAGTCAGCCTTGACAGCTCGCACATACCGCATCAATCATCACCATGTACCCAGTATAAATGGCGCGAGTCACTTAGTGTAAAGAGCTGAAAGAACAACAACATAAGAGCTAAAGAAGTGGTGGATGATCTACCTACGCAAGGCAGCTGTTTTCTTTGGTGCAAAATATCAGTAAACCCGCAAAGACACGAAGGTAAATCATGTTGTATTCGGTTTGTGGTTCCGAAAATAGAAACTCATTTCGATACCAGACAGTGCCTGCGTCATCAAGAATCAGGAACTTTCTTAGTCGGGAAGCGGTCAGTAAGCATCTTATACATCTTATATTTAGGTGATACTTTTATCTGGCGCAGCATGGTTTGATAGATACAAATATGAAAACGTGATTAAATCTTTCACTTGGAATCCAACTTCATCCATTTGACAGCTATGAGGGCCTTATACGTAAGTCACTAAATAGATGTGTAACGACGAAAGCATGGACTTTCTATTTTGGACATCCATGGATAGGAATTCTTTCCGAGTGGGCGAAGCATACCCACAGGATGAATCCTTGAGATCTACGTTACTCTGATCTACGATAAAATGCTTAGCTGTCGATTTCTATAAATGTGAAGCTCCGTGATTAGATTTTAGAGTGCTTGCGCCGCAAAGGAGCTTCTCAAACTTCACAATCAATAAATAATCATACTTCCTTAATTATTTTCATGGTCTTATATAAAGGATGATTATTTCGGTGGGTTGGAACTAACTAGATTTCACCGCCGAGCCATTTTTATATTCTTTCGAATCCCCCGGTCGGTTATTCTCTTGGCGTATACCCTAAGACACAGGCATTATTAGAAGACTAATAGATCTTCGTATTGTCATTTTTAACAAGAGTGTAATGATTGCAAGTGTTTTGAAATCATTACTAAAAACAGATTTGAAGAAAGCCTCGAACGTAGGTATAAGACCATGCCTGAGTAATAAGGAAATCAATGGTATCAACTTCATCACTTTGGAGATTACTGCTTTATAATGAACCTAGGTAAGATCTATACCCAGTGCATAAAAGGGATGATGATAGCATTGGTCAAAAGGCACAGTATGTCTTGACCCTACATACAGCGCATCGATACAGTTGACCACCCAAAGAAAGCCAAAAGGACCAATTTTTTCTTTTCGAAAGAATACGAGGTACGGAATATTTATGACATAACTTTTCACATCGAGACCGAAATTCTAAGGCCATATCCACCCTCTCGGTCATCCTTCCAGGGAAGCCAACAATTGCACCCAAGTCGAGATATGTCAGGGGGATAACTCTAATCAGCGGCCCTCATTTCTGAAAAGGTCTTCTGCAGGAGTCATTAGAAACTCTTTTCGCAAAGACGATGGTGCCTATAAATAGAATAGATACCAAAATCGAACCAAAATCGACATTGTTGACATCGTCAAAACTGATGTTCCTATTGAGTTCCAGGTTGAGCCCAAACGTATTTCAATCAGGCATATCCATGTTATGTAGGTATCTAATAAGATGATAACTCTAACATTCACAGGCGGAGAATGTAAACAACCTCTGACTACCTATTTAGGCTATTGTCAGGGTCCAGATGAGGAGTCGAAGTAGACAGGAAGTTTAATTCTTAATAGAACGTCCCTACTACAAACTGTCATTGTTCTAAGAGAGAGAAAGAGAAGCACAAACATCAACCTCCTATGTATGCTTACTTAAGTTTCTGCATCTCTGTACTTAGTCATTATGGTCGATACCTCGTCGGGTATGGAGCCAAAGGAAGAAGACCTAGCTTTAAGGATACCAATAAATTATACTTTCCCCTTTGCACATGCCATGTTTAGTATCATAGAGACAATACCAAAAAAAGGTTAAATTCCACATTCTATATGTTTTTAACAAGGAAATAGCCAACCTAGCTTAATACACCTATGAATCGACTTTCATAGGATTCTGCTTCATACTCGTAGTGTGGGCACCATGGCCCACAAACGTGTCGGAGAGTAGGTAGGGATCGACTGTGGCCTCTGAGGTCGAGTAAGACGAGGAAATAATCTTTCAGTTATACAGTAACCATGACCAACTTGTGGCTCAAGTTGTAGATAAATACATGAATTAAAACAACCCTTTCCCTAGGAATTAGTTTAATATGGCTAGTTTCATAGCATAGATGCCATGCACTTACAGGAACAAAGAAGGAGTTAGGACGCGACTCTATGTGCACACCGAATGTTTCACGATAGGCTATCCTAGGTAATTCTTAGAGGGTGGAAGTCAAGAATGTCATAAAGATAAGGCAATCAAGACAAATCGAACCAAAGGGTGATGCTGTGTGTTAGTGGGAAAAGGAAGGAAGTCTCATCGGTCCATTACACAAGCAGTTGCTACCGTGTAACACATCGCTGCCTGGTGCCACGCGAATAATGTTTATTTTTCTTTTGACGGCTCCAGGCAATTATATTTGCTTGATTTTGATTTTCTTTTCCTCCACCACTTGCAAATATGCATGATTCGGAAATCCCAAGTAACCGCAATATGGAGGAAAACGAAAGCGACCACGGCTCAGTAAACCACAACATGGCTATTTCGAAAAGGACAGAGATATCATTAGATAGCGTAACTACGCTTCTATCTCAGGAACTCAATGGCTCACTTGATCAAGGCTCGGTGAGAACATCCAAGCTGGCTAGTGCAATCGAGGGTCTTTGTGGTACCACTGAGGTCTCAGACCCACACCGTCTCGGCGAAGTCCTCCATATACTTTGGACAGCTATTCTCGATCTTGCCCAGAAGCTCGACCCCCTCGATTCACGTCACGGCATATTAGCCCAAGCTTTAGATGGTCTTCACCGCAGAGAAAACAGGATAGTTATGGTTGAACAAGTATGAAGTGCAAGGTTGATACGATTCTAGTCTTTGCTTGCTAATAACTTCTGTCTAGGCGGGATGGACTACGGGAGGCTGGGACTTGTGGAAAGACTTGCCACTTCTAGGGCAATATCTACGAGACATTTGGATTGGTAGGGATCCTCATGTCCAGAGTTTCACATTCCGCAATCATTAAAACCTATGTTGTTACAGATCCAGCAGACGACCAAGATCAGCAGTGGTCCCCAACGACCGAATTAGAGTGGAAAAGTCTGAATACATTTGCCGCTCGACTTATGGGAACCGGATGCCTTTCATGGTTTTGAGTCTCGCATTATGGCAAATCAAATTGGCATTTGAGTGTCCAGTAGAGGAAGGGCCTGCCATGGCTTGCAGCGTTTGGGTGGCGGCTGAGTGGATTATCCAATCTGGAGAAATTATCCATGAAGAAATGAATAGCCACCAGGCTCTTGATGAAGATACAGCCAAATTGTTCGAGGTTGGGCCACTTTGCGAAGAGAAATCGCCTTTAAGTCTTGACAGATGGAAGTTTTGGATGGCGAGACTGCTCGAGTTTTCTAGCGGTTCGTACAAGATTGGCCCAGATACCGGAAATCGCATTACATTAGCACTACGGAAGATGGAGAATATCACATCCAAATGCGTTACTTAGAAGCATTGAGATTAGGCTTAGCAGAAGGGCGGCAGTACGTAGAGGTTGCTAGGATTGGCTTCAGATATGCCCAACAGGTATGCTTTACGTAAACCCCTAAAAAGGTCAAATAAGATGAAATGCGTAGATTTACTCAATTAGACAGTAAACTGATCATTTAAAAGTACATATACATCATTCCATACTGGAAGAGAACATCTTCCTTAAGTGCGTGATGAATTAAGTTGATCTCTGTCGTAGCGGAAGTAGCCACGAGTAAGGTTTGCCCTCCCAGGAAGAACTTTCCTTACCATTACCAATACCAAACAACATACGCAACCACGACCCTAATGGCGTAGTGGGAAAACGGCCGTACTAGAGAAATGGTTAACTCGTCGGCCTTCTATTATAAAATTAATAGCCGAAGATTCTGGGTTCGAGTCCCAGGTGCGGTTTTGCGTTACATCTTTTTTTTTCTTCTATCATACGCCGAAACGCATATTATCGCAATTGTCTGAAGGTATTACAAGCCCTATGGTTTCAAACCGATTGTAGGTTAACTCAAGAAATAGCATAAAAGTCAAGAAATGAACAGCTTCTTGAAAAAGGCTCAGGAGAGAAATCTACTTAAGCTGCAACGTTCAAATGCCATACGATACCCGCATCAACTACAGAATTTATATGGAAATCGCGTATTTGTTACTTGATTGGCTACGTATTATCTACGAGGGATGAGAGACCAGACGGGATAACTGATGCACTGACTTGATTAAGCTAGGCCGTTCGAATCCTGAGATGATTTTAACTAGACCATAGTAGCCAATAACCAGCGCAGCATCGCATGTGCAAGCAATTGATATCTGATACTAATGTTACTTTAGAAAGTAGGTAGAGATAAAACTGGTAGCTCGTAGGTTATAGTCGGCTTCTTGAGTACAACGAACAATAGTGACATACAGGCCAATACTGGTAAGAGTCTAGTGGCTCAAGCTCTCAGGAACGAGGGGGTCTATCAGGGCCTTCAGGGGCTTCAAAGCCGGGGGAAAAAGGAGGCTCGTGTATATGGACACGGGATTTGCCCGTGGCCGCTAGCTCGTAGACAGTACCCTTCGTGACACAACAGAGTTACTTCTCATGCTTCCAAGGTCTCCATCGTGAAATATTGATAGCTCAATATTCCCGTTGGGTAAAATAACAGATCCGTACCCGGAACACGGCCTTGGACGACGCAACTTACCTTGCTAGATCTAAGAGACAGACTACATGAATAACATGCCACTGAACTTCTCCGTTAGGATCTATCTACATGTTGACTCCCTAACAGCTGTTAGAAAGCAACTCCATAGAGCAACCTTCCCGTGAAGAAATATGTCTTCTGTGCACCGACGAAGTCAGCAAGAATACAAATCTTCTGAGATGGGGAAGCAGGAGTGCAATGGCAATCTACCCATGAGTAACATATCATAACCATGCAGACGATAGTCTGGAATTGGCATGAGTCCGGGTGCTTCACTACGAGTATCTGCTAGGTTGCGGCGTGGACGATGCCCTCTGCTGTAGCGTGGATTCCAAGACGCAGACGCACCCGCGACAGATCGCAATTCCACTCTTGTGACAAGTCAGAGACGGGCTACCCCAGTATTTCAAATAATTTCACATCGAGTCCATTTTGTGACGGTAACAAGCGGACCCGTCGATATGTACGTCCGAGGACGGCATAACGAAAGCCGAGGCGTCGCGGCCGTCTCTGTCCCGAACGACGAAGATGGGCAGCCAAGACTTCTTCTTCCGTACAAGTGAGGCGGCCCCCTCGGAGGAGGATGCGCGCAGCGACGAAGCTAAATGTGGAGGCATCACGATAATTTGCTACGAACCGCTGCTTGCGTTGGAGACTTCTCAACTCATCACGCATTGACACCTGCGACGATGGGCGCACCGGGGCAAAAAAAGGTCAGTTCACCAGCCTCACTCGCCACCTATCTACGGAGTGGGCTGATAGGCAGGAGCGCATTAAGACGCACGCATATACCTACATAAGATTGCGGTTCTTCGTCTTTCTTTTCTCTTCACCCGGCAAGGGTCCCTTCCCCGGGAATAATGAAACCGTACCCATATGCTAACCTAACGTAGGGGATTTCCGGCGATCAGTCGACTATTTCCAGGTACCTGGCAGGTCGAACCGGCGATCGCAAAAGCAAAAGGAGGAAAAAGCAAAGCCTCATGGGCGCAGACGCCTCACGCGGACAATCCGCATCGACCGCGGCGGATGGATGTGGAAAATAAAATCATAATCGCAAATTTTTTCGAGTGTAGGTAAGCAACAGACGGGGGTAGGGTTTCACGGCATATGTAGACGCCACATCTCCAACGCGTAGGTAAGGCAGGTATCGTGTTCAATATCCAGCGACGAGCAGGCGCACGCTGCGCAGGAGGCGAGGGAGGTATGATGGCGACTGTATGTAGCAAGGGTTAGCTGGACAGGGAGGACGGGTCACGACAGCGCGACCTCGTGGGCTTTTCCGCTTATTACTGGGGTAAACGGTCGCTCATACATATGTATAACCGGTATATATAAAGTAGCGTATGCAGGGCGGGATCGCGGGATATTACCACGGACGTGTCCCTACGACGGGATGATGTAACTCTCCAAGTTACCTATAATAAGTGTTAATGTACGTGCGCGTGGGCGCGCACGCATCGAACCGTTCTCCGGAATCCAGGGTTCAGCTTTCCGCTGTCGGAGTTTATGGCAAGCCTTATTAGGGTAAGGTAGTCTTCACCCTCCTCTCGAAGTTGTGGGTGTAGTGTTGCGTTGACCCCCGTGCTGTGGCGGCTGACGGCAGCGCAGAGAAATGTAAGAATCGCAGGGCTGGCGCACCTCGGACGCGTCCGTATGGGCGACGACCCCGGACGTGTTTGCTTGACCCCCATGCTCGATCATCGGGGAACACATAGCAGACCCAGATCGCGGGAACCGCCCTTGCCGCCGGAGCGCCGCTTACCCAGGGCTTCCAGAACGCGAAATCAACAAACGATGTTGCATTGATCTGATCGTGAACGAGTGATTCTAGGTCCATTCGAGAAATTGGTTGATTGGATATGCACGATAGACGTTGAAGATAGCTGGCTGCGTACCTACATAGGTGGGTAGCTAAGCTAAGGGCGTCTAGGGCGAAAAGAAAATCAAATTAATCGACGTCTGCACTTTAGAGCTCCCCCCTGCCAGTAACACAACGGGACAAGCCCTAATTGGCCAAGTAATTGGCTATTCCTGGTCACGGCGTGCAACTGCAGGGGAGCATTCGCTACATGTGCATCTTGGGCCGATACTGTGACGAGTAAATCTGAATCTTCTTGATACACCCTCTCTGACACCAAGGGACTTTTCAGCTGATCTCGTCAGCCTGTCGTGAAGCTCGTTATCTGGGGGAGCCACCACTATCCACTTGGAATGCTTGGTATTCTGGTCATCATGCGCCCTCGTTTCAACAAGCTACCTAATCCGTGGGTAAGGCTAGCATTTCTTAAGAGAGCAAGAGCTGATTAGCATCTGCACGTCCGGCTTTTTAAAAACTAGACGATGCTGTCTAATCCAATCACCTTCTATTACCCAGGTAGGTTGCTTATAGTCAGGTCTTGAATGTTAGCTTAGCTCAAATGTAATGCTTATGTATAATTGACTCGTGCATGGTGCCCATGTGTACAGGTACGCGCGTACAGGTGAAATTGTGACCTGTCTTTTCGAACGACTACCTTAGATTTGAATCTATTCTCATTGTGTTGAAAACCTTACCTTCATGGTGACGTTGCTCCAGATTCGACTGGTCAACAACCCGTATTAGCTCAAAACGGGCAACGACAGCTGCAGCAAGCTGTGCTATCAAACCCAGACACTTGGAACGGGAACGAGTCCCAGGGACTCGGGCCGCATGGCGTGAGCCGACAGTCTGGTTTTATGGATAAGCCACCAGACCAAATTAGCCCCCCCGGAAAAGTGAGGCGCGACACAAGGCATTAGTCAAATATGTCATTTGCGCCCCTCGATACCTCACGCAAACCGTAGCTGTGTGGATCGTTCCAATGAGAAGGATGACGACAAAGTTCGGAAAGGGGTCCCTGCATGAGAGCTTCCGCAGCAACACGAGACCCGGGGGGTCGGAAGCACCTTCACGTAGATATGGCCGTGGCCTTCGTAGGTGTAACCCGTCATCTCGGCTAACCTCTCAGCGTAAATTAGGAAACGGACTTGACGGGCTTGCGGTAACCCTCATGGACCTGGTGGCTGTTAATATCAGATGGCAGGTAACATGGACTGCGAGACCAATAAGATCGCGGCACCATGTTACCGGTTGTTTGTTCACGTTTACGTTGGTTCATGCGGAAAGCCGTGAAACTCCGCAAAGACGTCGCTAGGTCTCAGAACAATTGATTTCGAGGCACGATAATGTAGATGTATGTCCCTTCATGTCTTAGATTTGTAGCGCAATAGTGCGAACGGTTTTTGTTGCTGGCGACCTGCTGTGCTACGAACCTGATGGATTGGGGTTGCCAGGTACAGAGCTACCCCTGTCAAATTGGTCGGTGTCCTGCTTAACGATCACTCTGGCTATTTCAGAACGTACAGATCGGGCATTCGAAGCTGACCAAATCCCCTAGTTGGCGACATGCCTTCTTTAATTGCATCGTGTAGCAACATGAGATATCATAGTTAATGACCAGGGTTTCGTGCTAGGGTCGATGGATAGGTTGTGATTCAGGGAGGGAGATCAACAATAATTGAATGAATGTTCTTGTTTGTATTGATGCGCCTTGTCACGAGGGTAGCTGAGAAGGGACGCAAGGATCAACGACGTGAGGGTATTGTATTCCATGATCGACTTGTATAGGGATAGCGGCAGCTCGGTCAATGCGGGTTTGTCATTAAACCCTGTTGTCGCAGAGCTACGGAGATGTAAAGACACTGTGATGCAAACGAGGCTAAGACGTTCGTTTCTAGAAGCAATAGCTTCCTATAGTGTTTTGGTAATGAATACACCGCCGAGAAGATGCCGATAAAGAGCAATACAACCAGCGGTGTTGGTTAGTATGTACTTGCATCGTTTATAGTGCTGGTCGACATCAACCTCGAGTCGCTAATTTATTATCTGGAGATATATGTAACTAGGTACCTATGTGGGTGAATATTGTGGCGTCGGATGGTGCAGAGATCGATACTACTGTTTACTGTTCATCGGTTACGCTGTGGCGATCGGGGTGTGAAACGGAGTGCGCTCCGCGAAAAAAAAATATCGATGCCGTTCGTTGGCCTCATTTTTCAGCCGCTGTTAGGACCAAGCCTCAAGTCTGGCGGTTTGGCCGACCGAATAATAAATTGCTGGCTAAAGGCGCACATATTGCCCCTTACTTGGGTAGCAATTACGCAGACCAAGAAATGCCGTAGACAGGTACGGGTTGATAGGATATCTCATTAATTCAATGCCGTCGACACACGGCATGTCACTTGTGTCACCGAGATGCTCCAACTCCCTGGGATTCGGTGCTGCAACGTGCCGGTTGCTGTACTCGGGCGCGCTGTGGCTTGGTGGGCCCTGGCAGAGATTGATTGGATACACAGACCGATGCCAACGCCGTAGTCGTGGAATTGGTTCCTACCACGGCTGCCGAGGTTCTTAGATGTTTGGTTGACCTTTGGGCTAGATGTCAAATGTGATCGTGTTCGCGACCAATTGGAACACATTGTGCCTCTGGACTTATGCGGGTCAATGTTGTTTCTTAATATTTGTCATTCCTTCAAAGAGTCCGGAATTGATGAGAGGAGCTAAGCCACCATCTGTCAATTTTACGGGGTCAATTGATGCGGTTCCGTGCCGGTTAAACAGCCGACTTGAATCTAGACCAAAGAGCCTCCGAACTCATGCAAGGCTGGACTTGATTCGCGAGGCCATCTACCATCGACGCGCCGACTTTGGTAATGCTATCCGTATATCGCGTCTCGTGACTCTTTTTGATCAGGTCTTCCATGTATATTTCATGTATAACTGAAGGTATAACACGGCTAGGCCCGAGAGGCGAACATGACAGTTAGCAGCGCATGATCCGGCTGGATTGTCAGATTGTTTAACGACACCTGCTTGGTAAGCTCGGGGATCAAGAAAATGGTGGCTTGGCAATGCAATTTGATATCTGTAGATGACTTGACGATGAATATTCACTGATGTCCGGAAGGGTGGGTGCACATCAAAGCGCATCCAGGTAACGGCCCTGTCTCAGATCAGTTACCATGTAAGGGTGCTAGGCGACACAAATTCGCAGATTCTCGGGAGGCAAAGCAGATTGCCAGATCAGAGACCTGGTAAGACGGCGTCTTAGAGTCCAGAATAATACGGTAGAGTAAGGTATCGTATTAGCTATCGAATCGATGGTACCTAGTATTGCCTACATAGAGATAGGTACTCCCGGTGGGTATAGGAAAGGGCAGATAATGATAGAGCCGGCATAATGATGCTAAGAGAGGCAGAGATTTTGGTTTGTTGGAGGCCTGTCAAAAAGGTCCTCCTCCAGTCCTAGAAGGGAATGAATGGTTGTCGTTAGTTCGGAGATGCACATGCCTCAATTTTCTTTGACGTCTTAGTTGAAAACTAAACCCTTAGAGGTGTCTGCGGTGGCACCTGGCATCTGCACCTAGGTGTAAGTGCAGCGCCGGTGTGGAGGTTCTGTAGGTACTGTACAACACCTGCCTCACGTACCTATTGTACAAAGTACACAAAGATTACCCGTGCTAGGTGATGTGAGTAATGATCAACTGTATTTTACTGCTTTTAGGTAGTATGTTGTTACTATGCACTCCAGTTCGCAGGGCTGCAAGCTTCTGTACCCCTCTATGCCCCTCTACGCCCCCCACACCTTTTGGATGCTATTCAAGGGTACCTGGACTGCCTGGGCATTTACGTGCATGTACTGTACCTTACTAAGTCTGTCAATCATCCTCCTAGTGGCGTTCGCAGGCAGGAAAGAGGTGCAGGTGCAGTTGCAGGGCAGGCAGTTGCAGGGCAGCAGGGAGGGTGGACTAGGACCGGTAGGTAGAATCCACCTCCACCGTCCCCGTCGCCGCCGCAAAGTTCCTCCTTTCTCCTGTCAGTCTAGGCTTCCTGTCCAATGATTTCCGCTCGCTCCAGCCCGTCCCTCCGATCTCTTTCTACTCTCTGCATAGGCAGGGCAGGGTCATTACTTATCTACATTACATATGCGGCGGCGACCCTGATATTCAAAACTCATTCTTCACTTTTTGAAATCCAGATGGGCCTTGAACCCCTACTGCCCTAGGCCCCGGAACCCCTAGCGGACGCCTCGTTAGGGCTTTTTCTTCCGCCATGCGCGAACACATGCATTGATTGTCTCTGCAGCCTCATCTTCACAAATTTGTCAAGATCATCGTCATCATCCCACTCCTTACTGTTTACATGCTTCGCGAATCCCCATTGAGTCTATTCACGGCTGCATGCCGGATGTTCAGAGATCGTCGGTCCTGTTGCCTTCTCGGCCGATGTGCATTTCAGTACATTGGTTGACAAGGGATCATCTAGCCAGAGCCTAGCTCTGATTCTGCGTTTGATTTTCGCCTAAACTCTTCACGAACTAACCCCCCCATTTCAAATCTAACCCAAGAATTCGTAAGACGACAGGTCAATTTCTTGCGTCATCAATTCAGAGCCGCCCTATACTACTTCTGGGTCGTTCTCTACCTTATGTATCGAATTGGTTACCATCAGAAAAGGTAGGTACATATAGGCACACACAGGCTGACAGGTAGGTATGCCATTTAGATATTGGACGGAATAAGAGGCCAATTGCAACATGAATGCTAGACCAACTGCATTTCTGCCAATTTCTTGTTCCTCTTATTCCTTTCTCGGGTCTTGTCTCTTTTCGTCCATCTCGCAACTACACTGAACCCTGTCCGGTACGGTACCATGCCTCACAAGTGTGATCGGCCCCCCACAATGACTACATTCTAGATCCTGTTGTTAAACCGACGCTACATGCCGCAAAGTGGCGGACCCTCTGGTGTAGTTCTCGTGGTTCAGCTGCCGAGGACCGGTTACTGTGACCTCCGTGACCTAGTCACATATTTTTTTTCGGACTACTGTTTTTTCTTTTTTCTTTTTTCTTTTTTTTTATTCCTGTCGGGATTATTTCTGGGGGGGGAAGTGACTTACAGCCTCCCCCTTTCCCTTAACTCGAAGTGGACTGGTCTAGACGAAGGGGGTATAATGAAAAGGGTAGAAACAAGCTACATGCCTTAGAGGTATTAAAACCTTCAACGACCCGCCGCCTTCGACTAGACCCAATATCTATCGCCATTTTAACTTTCCCTTTTTCTAATTGGTGTACTTCGGGTTAATTCAATGTGGAGCATCCGCGATGCTTTAGACTGACACGCTCGCTTTCTCATTCTTTGATACATATCAACCTTTCTCATCGATCACTTCCACAACCTTGGCTTCCAATTCTATACTTGCCGGCGGCTCGGTCAAGTGTTACTAGACACTCATTCGCCAAGGAGCTTTCGACCGAGGAAAGACGGCTCTTACGAATTCTGGGTGCGTTCAACACATCATCACTTCGACGATATGGCATTTCATCCTCATGGGGGCGTACCTCCTGGATTTCCCATGCCATTCCCATCACAATCAAGGTCACCTCCCCAGCCCTCGTCATCTACTGGCGCAAGAGGAATAGCGGCCGGAATAAATCCGCCAGGACAGTTTCTTCCATTCCAAGAATCGCAGTTCGACATTCTCGAGTGGTACCCGCAATTTCAGTCGTGTGTCCGGTATTTCCTAGATCACGCACAACACAGCGGGCCAGTGCAGGCCGTTGCCGCATTCATAAACATCCAGCTGCCGTTTCAAAGACCGCAGAATCCCGTGGTCTCGTCGAAACCACCTGGCTCGCCTCCGAGCGTGCAATCGCCCTCGTCGATAGCAGCGGGGAAGCTCCCAATGCCCGCTCAACCCCCTCTGTCCATATCACTAACACCGTACATCCGGCGGTTGGTAGCAACTGGGTTAGACCTGCCCGGTATACTACACGGGTTCTTCGGGGATGACTGGAAGCTGGGTATAGGCCATCTTCACGAAGCTGAACGAAGAAACTTTCTTTTTGCGGCGAAGAGCGCAGGGTGGCTTAAGGTGAAGGCCCAATACGACATGTCGGATGACCAGAGCATCCCTTTTCTGCGGCCCCTCCAAGACGTTACGGAACTGGAGATTGTCAAGGCAGAGGAAAACTGGAGTGAGTGGCTGGCAATGCAGGACTGGATGGTTGGACCACGCTCACCAGACGTTGATAGAGACATGGCAGTCATAAAGAACGAAGATGTCTGAACGACGGGGGGGTTAGCATAGCGATGGTATCTCTACTGCATATCTGCTGCATGTTCTAGGGAGGACGGATAGCTAAGGTGCATATTTCTCATATACTAGATTGGATTTGCGGACAGGCAAGGTGCGGGTTTGGCATGGGGGAAGGTGATTAGGCGTACGGCTTTATTTCCAATTCATTGCAGCAGAAGCGGCCTAACTAGATATTGTCAAGGTCAATTCACCCACCCAATTGACTTTGGACTTTTGTCATGTTGATTTAGTTGTTTATTAGGCATTGTAGCGTGGCTCATAGTCATCCACGGGATGAAGGATCTTTCGGAGGGACAGGTTAGCTCAAAATGGGACAGAAATTAGGTACCTACATGTACCTGCATGTTACGTGCCGTGGAACCTGCATTACCTGCCCATTTAGCGGTGACTGCGAGCTATACCGAGTCCTGTCGAGGCGCTAAACTTGGTCTGTTTGTTGAACTCGCTCGCTTGCCGCGGCAAAGGAATAGGTGAATTTCTTTTACCATATCAATTGAGATAATGATAATGATGCATGAGGTATGCTGGTATGTAGGGAAGCTTGGTACCCTTAGCTTAGGTAGGGATCACCTGGCCCAAGCTCCTTGGAATCTTCCTAGCTCTAGCCTATGCCCCTGGACTTGGCAAAAGCCTAGACCGGATTAGACCGGATTAGACTGGATTAGCGACAGGAGCGAGGTAGATCACTTCAGCGGAGTGCCTGCCGCAGCTGCCGTTGGAGTTAAGGTGGGCTGGGTGGTAGCACTAAGGCCGCTAAAAATCGTCCAGGGAAACCGCCGACGTCAATCTTGACAATTTTGACAAATTTTGTTGCTGGGCGCGTTTCTTAGGGTTCAGCCTTGTGAACAAAGCCTTTACCTACGAAAAGTAAACATTACAACCTAAAAATTGATGCATGTACGATTTTCAGCAACAGCACGTATCAATACATTTCATGTGAATCATTTACACACGCACGTTGATGAAGTCACAAGAAACATAATTCTTCACTACACTACACTACGCGACAATGGAGGTCGACGTAGATTCCCTCGGTATGGCGGCGAGCAGTATCGAGTCTGGAGTTGCGCCTGCGCGCGATCGTGATCATAACTGGGCTATAGAGCATTGGTCTAAGTTTCTCGATCGCTGCATCTTCTCTCGCCTCGAACCCGACACATTCGAATCTCACGTCTCCTTATTGTCTTCCAAGTATCCTCTACCTGCTACGGCAATTGCCGACATATTCCTGAAACCCCAGCGCGGAAATCACGAGAGCCTCGATCCACGAATTCCCCGTTACATCCAAGTACTTGCGCAACGCAAATTAATCGATACCCCATCCGTCCTCAAAGCTATGTATAAATACTCGACATCGCACGTGCAAACGGAGAAGATGGGCAACATGCCACCCGAGAGTTCGCAGGACAAGGCGGAGTTGAGATGGGCCAACTCATACGCTGCTGAGGAGGTCATCTTCTACCGTCTTACTAAGGCGGTTGCTACGGGCACTGCAATCACCCGTGAAGGTGAGGCTCTTGCCGTGTGCAAGATGGCCGCTAAGTGGATGGTACTGTTTACTTCGGCATCGGCAGCATTCGCCCAAGAAATTATGGGCCAATTGCATATCCTCCATGCAAAAACAGAGATGGAATCCGCTAGAGCCGCATTTGTTATGTTCTTGCTTGGAGTGACAGAAAATCGGGTTGTTCTCGATGTACTTGGCCGACCGAACGCGAAAGGTATGTTCTTATCTCGTATTCCTTTTGATATTTCTTCCGTACTAATAGTGTTGTATGGAAAGGGGTACGAAGGACGCTTTCGGACAACTTGTCTAGTTTTATCCCGGCAATCCTCCACAACTCATCACAAGTTGCTAGCCGCTTTGAGTCATTTCGTACAGATACTCTCGCTTCGTTCGAGCCGGTTGATCAGAAAAAAGACGATACTAATTACGTCATTGACGACATTGAATCGACTATGGCTCTTGACAACTTCATCGTTTCTGAGCTGCCCAGTGCCTACTCTCGAGCTGGGCTGTATATCTACTTGAATGCCAACGTAAGACCTCTGATTGTGTGGTTCTATGGCGTAACAGTGCTAACTTTGTATAGCTTGTTGGTCGACCACTGATAGATGATGGTATTTTTTTCAACTACCTACAGAATCGCTATCAGGTGTGTTTGGATCTATCTTGCAATGACCCGTAGAGTAAGTGCTGATGAAGGCAGGGTGATGTCCGCTCGACAACGGTCGATCTAATTCTAGCTTCGTTTGACGTACTTGCGAATGCAGTATTTCGCAGCGAGGCCCAGCAGGACGGACATCTGCTTAGGTCCTACCTGATCAACAAGCTACCATTGTTACTCGTAACGCTCGCGGCGTCGACGTATCCGCCTGTGACGCCTCTGCAGTGCATCCGTGATGCATTGAACCAGGTGGATACTAACTCCTTTCCGACTTTGTCCGCCATGTTCGACGACACCAGCAACAATACCACCTTTACAGACGGTGTTCGTCAGGATTTCTGTTTTTCCTGTTGCTTACATGGCTTAATTCCCGAGACGAGCATCGAAAGTTTGCTTGGCGAAATTACCTTCCAGACGCTACCACAGGCAGGTCGATACGCTAAGGAAGCCCTCGTCGAGGAATGCATGGGTGATCCGGAAAGGATTAAACGACTGATCGGTGAAATCGATAACATGGACGGCAACGTCGGAGCAGTCTGCCAGGCTCTAGCAGAGGTACGTGTCTAAGCTGGAGCAATTCTTAAATCTGGACACTAACAGATCTGCTAGGTAATTGGTCGTCTTTGCACTAATAAAGAGACGATGACCCTGAAGGGTCTCTGCAGTCGACTTGCTAAGAAGCCTCTGTCGCTGGATGTGATGCTTCTCTTCAACAAGCCGATCACCATACTGCATCCTCTATGCGAACTCCTCGATAATTGGAGGTACGAAGAGGATCAAGGGGAGTACCAACCCGTGTATGAGGAATTCGGGTCCGTCCTTCTCCTAGTCCTCGCGTTCGTTTATCGCTACAACCTGTCTACTACGGACCTCGGTATTGTTTCGTCGGACTCCTTCGTCGCCAAATTCATGAACGTCGGTCATCTTAACAAGCCGCTGGGTGAATTGACAGAGCAAGAAGTCGGCTATCTAGCTGGATGGGTCCACGGCCTTTTCGATAGCGAATCTGGCGGGTTAACAGACGAACTGTTGTCCTCTTCTCCCCTGCAGGACTTTTACCTGCTCATTCCTACCCTGTTCCACCATGTTGTTCTTGCATTTGGCACAGGCTGTCTCGACGAGGAAAGCCTTAAGACGGGCGTTGAATGTATGTTCCAAATTAACCTAGTCTTAGGGAAGATACTAATTACAGAGTCAGATCTCGCTAACACCTTTCTGTTACCATCCCTTGTTCCCGCCATGATGCACATGTCCAACCTACTTTGGATAGAGCTTCACAATGGTATTGATCAGAAAGCCGTCATCAGGTTATTGCAATTGATCCTCTTGACGAAGCAAAGCTCCAGCGAAGCCCAAGCCATGTTGTCATCGGTCCTGAACATTACAGCAATACCCTTGGAGCACTCATTGAGATCATATCAACGATATGACCCCAAAAGCCAAGCGGTCGAACCCTTGCTAAAGTCGATTAGAGATAATATTCAGCTCTCGCGACGAACGGCTAGCGCCACTCACAATGAACTCGAGTTGTGGTCTAGCACTGCTACGGGTGGCCTGGTAGACATGATTCGTACTGTTTTTAAAGGCTTTGTCGCCTGGGGTGTACATCCGGATCCTATTGTTATGCCCACCTCCTACTCACATCGCCAAATTCTCACAGCTTTGAAGATGCTAGGTGCGAGACGCTTATTAGGAGTCATCTTGGAAGAAGTAAAGGATCAGACAGAGAAGGGTAACGGTAGCACCGCCAACGATGTAGCTACCGCCCTCATTTCCGCCCCAGACGTAACCAGCATGCCGCCGCCATCGGAATTGTCGCTACTCGTGGGCTCTTCAAGCCATCCTGTTATGCCCCCGCAACGAAACACTTCACTTCGAGGAGCACTGAAGTGGGAGGCAGAGGACTGCAAGAAGATCCACAAATCTGATCCGCTAAAAGCTGAGATCATCGTTCGCCTGTACCGTAAGGTCGAGGCACAGCTGCTCCTGCCGGAAAACACTGAGACCATGCTCCAAGGTGATATTAACATGGACCTCAGCGAGAACGCAGCGGCGCTCGGAGACGCGCTCGCAGCCGCCGCTCAGAGCGACGGCCTGGGCCCGGACGACGGCAACATGAGCCTAGACCTTGGCGGCAATGACATGGGCCACCTTGGTGGCAACGGAGCGGGAGATGCAGGGCACCACGGGAGCCTCGACTTCGGTCCCGACAACGACATGTTCAGCAGCTTGAACGCTGCTGGAAGCGGTGACCCGTTCGAGGGTTGGGACTTGTCCTAGGCGGATCCGGACCCAACCCTCTACGAAGGTCTAGTCATTGGTGCCGATAACGACAACACGAACCTGGATGACGTGAATCTAGAACACGTAAATTGGGACGACGTGAACCTGGATGACCTGAATCTAGAATTCGTCAATTGGGACGACGTGAACCTGGATGACCTCAATCCGGAACACGTAAATTGGGATGACGTGAACCTGGATGACCTGAATCAGGATCTTGGCGTCGATGGCACGGGCCAGTCCCATAGCCAATTGAACCAACAGGGTAGCGTCGACGCTGGCGCAGACGCCGGCGCAGACACCGGGGCTGCAGAGCCGACGTCTACAGGGAATGCTCATTTGTATGAGGGCCATGATCTGCCTTATGAAGAGTTTTGGCGATGGGTATAGGATGTTGTGTTGGCAAGGATTGTGTTGGCGAGGGCATTGTGTCGGTGAGGAAGTTGTGTTGAGGATAACTGTGTTTGGCCTCTTGTGTCTTGTGAATTGTGCGGTGTTTAGGTATTGAGCATTGAGCTGCGGACAAACGGCACATACAGGCTAGCAAGGCGTTAGGGGGTGGGTTATGTTGAATTCTGTTAGTTAAATCGAAGTGCTTTTGAGAACTTCTCTCTTTTCTATTTCTCTCTTCGAGATACCTGCAGTGCCCGCATATCCTATTTTGGAGGCTATATACAGCTTCATGAGCAGTACTACTAAATTATCATTAGGTGCTATCTTCCGACAAAACATTTCTAGAGCTAGAGGTATAGTTGTATGAAATCTATAACTTAATACCTACCTAGGCAAATAAGAATAATTAATCTATATTAATGCCATTTATGAATTAACTATCAAGGGTCAAGTCTTGTGGGTGTTAGTCGTCTGAAGTCCAAAGACAACCATTGCTCCGCGCTACTTTAAAGCACGTCATATGATCCCTGTCTTCGATCATCAGGGAGGAGATCAACTAACATCATGGCGCTACCGACAATTAAATAGATCCAATTACTACCGAGCTGGACCCAATGCTTTAAATGCTAAAATACAGAATTTCCGCTCTCAATCCAATCTGTTCAAGTAGTTCTAGGCACCTGCGCACCTTCATCCTCGTGAAGGTTATCGCACTAAGAAGTCAAAATGCGCTTCGCCACTGTAACCGCCCTCCTGCACGCCGCAACGCTCGGCGTCGTTCCCGCCAAGGCGGACCCGGACGCTGCACAGGATCAAGCGCCGTTGGCCCGCCCTAGTCGCGGGCCGCCGCCACAGCCACAGCCGCAACGGCGGCGGCAGCCCAACGTCGTGTTCGTGCTGACGGACGACCAGGACGTGCACCTGTCGTCGCTGGACTACATGCCGCTCGTGAAGAAGCACTTGCTGGAGAGGGGCACGAGCTTCAAGAAGCACTATGCGACGACGGCGGTGTGCTGCCCGTCGAGGGTGACGCTGTGGACGGGCAGGTTCGCGCATAATACGAATGTGACGGATGTTAGTCCGCCGTATGGTATGTTGAGCTTAGCTCTCATTAGTGCTGGATAAGAAGGGAAAATTTACATATATGATTAACCCCTTTATTCTAGGTGGATACCCCAAGTTCGTATCCCAAGGCTTCAACGACAACTACTTTCCCGTCTGGCTGCAGCAAGCCGGATATAATACATACTACACGGGGAAACTCTTTAACGCGCACACGGTAGAGAATTATAACTCTCCGGCTCCGGGTGGCTTTACGGGTTCGGTAAGTGGTTCTATTCCCATTATGTACTTTAACTATTAGCGATGCAGTATCAAGAAACTGAATAAGATACAGGACTTCCTCCTGGACCCCTACACATACAACTACTTAAATAGCACATTCCAGCGGAATGGTCAGGAGCCACGTGGTTATGAGGGGCAATACAGCACCGATGTCCTCACTGAAAAGGCTTATGGCCTACTAGACGAGGCCGTCGACGCGGGAAAGCCGTTCTTCCTCGTCGCCGCGCCCATCGCACCGCACGCTAACGTTGTCATGAACGGGGCGCCCGGGTCTGACATACACTCCGTCTACTTCACGGAGCCGGTGCCCGCAGAGCGGCACAAGCACCTTTTCGAGAACGTGACGGTGCCGAGGACGGCGAATTTCAACCCGGACCAGTCCTCTGGCGCGAACTGGGTCGCCACGCTGCCGCAGCAGAATAACACTAACGTGGAGTACAACGACCACTTCTACCGGCAGCGTCTGCGTGCACTCCAAGGCGTCGATGAACTTGTCGAGGGGCTTATCTCGCGTCTCGAGGAATACGACCTCCTTGATGATACCTATGTGGTGTATAGCAGCGACAACGGCTTCCATATCGGCCAGCACCGGTTGCAGCCTGGCAAGAGCTGCGGGTACGAGGAGGACGTCAACGTGCCCCTGATCGTGCGCGGACCGGGGGTTGCGGCTAATTATACGGCGGATGGTGTGGTGACTACGCATGCTGATCTTGCGCCGACGTTCTTCGACATCTTGGGCATTACGACGAGGGATGACTTTGACGGTGCGGCAATCCCGGTAACGAAGGAAAAAATTGAGCAGGCAAGGAACGCGGGAGTGCGCCGTGAACATGCGGGGATAGAGTATTGGGGGTTTGCTATGGGCGAAGGGATTTATAATCGTGAGTGGAAGATGATTTCTATGCCCCTTTTTCCCACTCGAGGTTTCCATCTTCTGACTTGATGTCATTTGCCTAGGGGACCCTCGTCAAAATAACACTTACAAGGCACTCCGTCTCTCAGGGCCGGGGTATAATCTCTATTACTCGGTATGGTGCAACAACGAACACGAGCTATACGACATGAGTGTATGTATCCTTACTTGCTGTCCCTTCTGGCTAAAAAAAAACACTCGCTGACTCACCATGAAACTAGGTCGACCCAGGGCAACTGAATAATCTACTCTCCCCGTCATCAGACCCCTTAAAATCTCCACTAGTCGTTGGCCACTCCCCGCAAAAAGTCGCAGCGCGCCTCGACGCCCTACTTCTCGTCCTTAAGACCTGCGCATCCGAGAGCTGTAGGCGGCCGTGGGCACAGCTGCACCCTGACGGCGATGTTCAATCGCTCGAGGATGCTCTGATTCCGCGGTACGACAGTTATTACGAGGACAAGAGTGAGGCACAAGTCAAGTACGCGTACTGTGCTAATGGGT
Organism: Hypoxylon fuscum; assembly: GCA_022578945.1. Lineage (NCBI taxonomy): Eukaryota > Fungi > Ascomycota > Sordariomycetes > Xylariales > Hypoxylaceae > Hypoxylon > Hypoxylon fuscum. The sequence goes on from MU400007.1 coordinate 44,593, forward strand.
TCCTCGAGGATGCCGAGGGCCCGACGTGGCAGGCTAATGGCCGGGCGTATGAGTATGAGTACCTGAGAGATGGGGCGAGGTGGGAAGATTGGGTGTAATAGTGTCTACCTATGTATACACGTCTGAATGCATGGCCATTGCCTACATAAGGTAGTTAATCATCTTGAAGTGCTTCACTAAACACGTCAAGTAGTACTCAAATCGTACATGGGGTGGCGGTTTCACGCAAGCCATGATAGTACTTCCACGTCATGAATCTAAGCAAGAGCCAATCGTGCTAGAGTGCTGATTATTTATATGAAGAGTTTCTCCTACCAGCACTTCACTCCACCTGCATTTCGGCTTCAGAAAAGCAACCAACCTATCTAACTAGAAAAACCACACTTATCAAACAAACAAAAACTCACAAAAATTCAGTGAACCCTATTCAATCAAGCACACTGCCAAGCTATCTCGCGGCTCTATTTACATTAGTCTATCTCAAGAACTTTAACGTAAGACTTCTAGTTCCCTAATGTAGGTAGTTACTAAAAGTCAATATGCCTCAGCTGGCACATTGTAACTGACTAGATTGCAGTGATTCACCTGGTCGAAATGCCGAGCGCCCGCGAAGATGCTATCCACTCCCGCCTACAGATTCTCAGGCAACAGAAGGCGAGTCTTGTTGAACGAGTGACAACCATGAGACAAATCTGGTCCGAGATGGATCCTGGGCCGGCTAAGAATAGTCTATATAGACAATTTGATTACATGCAGGGAACTATAGTACAATTGAGAGATGAGGAGGCGGACTTGTTAGCTGAATTGAGTCAGATACGAGCAGCAAAGAAATAATCAAACTGGGGGGCCTCGTATGCCAGGTAGAAAGGGATCCTAATTAGGAGAAAGAGAGGGGGATAAGTGAACAGTAAGCTTCACTATGAAAGCCTAGGCTAGCACTTACGAATATTGGACATGTAGTGTTTTTATAGACACAGTTTTGGTAGCACAATTTAGAAATTATTCGAACATATCTCTTCCATCCATAGCCACGAAGATATAATGAATCGATGATGTACTTGAAACCAATAGCCGGCAAAGTGGCTTATGGTACTTCCCTTTAGTATGCTACGACCTTTGTGTTGTTTCTAGACTGAAAGGGGGGAAGTCGGAAAATAGGTCAAGTAGTATTAGGCGTTTGAGGGAATTCAGTGGGGCGAAGCCGAAACTCTTCATGACACCTTAGCCCATTCGAAACCCATACATATGTCATTGTATATCTCTTTCTTATAATGCAGGTCCTTATCGTGGTGTTAAGTATACAATCGTCTTTAAGAACCCAGGGGAGCGTAGAGCCGGCGAAATTCTTCAGCTACACTTTTTGATGGCAGAGTCTCTCAGTATCGATAAGGTGGGGTCTCTGTCGATTACCAGTACAATATCCATGTTTTCTGTCAAAAGCTTAGAGGCAAAATTAAAATGAGGCTATAGAGTCTCCTATTTGTTAAAGACGGAGAGAATCTGGATGGTTCGATATTTTTCAGAGAGGTTCCCCCCTTAAAGGATCCACATCGGATCCGAAAGACCCACCATTCCCCGCGTGGGTCCATGTTTACGCCGAACCCCCGGAGCTAGCCGAATACCCCGTCTAATGACTTACGAGGACTAATTAGGCATGTTTAAAAAAGCACAGACATCGCTAACTATCTGACCCTAACTTTAACTTTGGTATCTAGTTGACCGTTATCCAGCTTGGTCTTAAAATATGCCCGGGTAGTCACTAATTGGTCCTCGGCTTATTAAACGCCACTGTAGATATCTAAAATCCTACGTGTATCACCATAATTGATGGGCTTAGTTCAGAAACACTTAGCTTATTACTTTTTAGCTTTTCTTTGGTCAAGCTCTTATCGATACTTACTTATGAAAAGGTATAGGTGTTCACTTACGAATAGTAGAGACGGAATATGAGTAATAAGAATACGAGTGCACGTAAGCCTAATGTTTAAATTGAGTCACTAACAAAGTTAACACGTGAAAACGCACTGATGCGCGCAGCGCATCTGATTATGTAATCAGCTGATCGTACATCAAAGTCATTTCTTCATTCATGTATGCTTAGCTTAGAACTTACACAATACACACTATTTGAGCACACGATCTTTGCACCACTACTAGCTAAGCATACATCTCTGTAACAAAAGTTTATAATGGTCATCATAGATAAGCTTTGACATTTCAAATTTTTCATCTTATATTTAAATCATTGAGAATCTTTCCCTTAAATGACCTTAACACTGGTTCAGAAGTAGGTAGCTAGTAATGAACACTTGGCCTTAAAAATGGTTGCACAGACTTTATAATTTACCAAGTAGCCTTTCCCGCAGCTCGAATTCTAGTTCGAGGCTAGGAGGCCTCTAAAGCCCTGTAAAATGACTTGAGCTCTAACTTTCCTAATATCGTCCCATGCCATGCCATGCCGGGAGCTATCGGTTTCTGTGAATTTAAACATGATCGTGTGATTACACCTTGGATTGAAGCTTTCCCCTAGCTTCCGGGCATTTGCTAATATATAAATAGTTGGTTGACATGCCAAACCTATTCTCCAATTCTTGTTTTTGCTCTCGTCTTCTCATGCTCGAACAATGCCTTCATACTTCTTTTCGCCCTCGTCTCGGTGGTAAAAATCACAATGGGTAATTTACGAGAAAGACTGAATGCACTCTTCGGAGTGTATATGGAACATAATATACCCCTTCTAGAGTGGGACGGCATGCTTCTCCGACGCTTAGGCTATCCTCGTACACTCAACGGCGTGAGTAGGTTAGTCTACATTATATATTAAATTTAGGTTAATAACACTTGGCAGGACATATACTTTCTGGTATTCGATGAGCAACTCTGGAACATATGCAGTCTCGCACATCAAACAGGCTTTCAAGTTGCTTTTTTCAGGGACCATAAAATTCTGCCATATACATCTAATCGTGGTATTCAGTATGTTTTCGACGAAAGCTGCTATCCCTGCTCCCGGCTTGTGCTTCTACCATTATCGTGGGCCGGAATCGAACGGGAGGAGATATCCTATCTTGAGAGACCTAATAGGATTCTCAAAAATATCTATACGCTTAAGTTGCCGGTCGCGTGTGCTACTCTTTTGCGTCTTGGAGATCGCGAAAGGAACAATAGTAGAATTCTCAACAACATACTCCTAGACCTAAGTTATGTGGTGGAGTACGCTTTTTTCGACATGGAATCCGAAGAAATTCGCAGCACGTTCCAGGAGATTCAACCGCAGCTTATAACTAGAGAGATGCTGGCGGACAATGCGATCCAGAAAATTAAGAACTGGGTCTTTAGATTGGATGAACTGTGGATGTCGATGGCATTAATTCGAATGGTAATCGCAATTAACGCATTTCCTAACAACCTACCTATTGGATGACGCGAAAACCGTCCTCTATAAGAGCTATCAGGGGCTTCACAGCTAGGACAAAATTCCCGACACCTACGCCAGATAATATGGTATGTAGGGCGGACTACATTGCACCAATTCTCCCCTTTTATATGTACCAGTGCTGACTTTCGGCCACCTTTCGTAGGTATGTATGCTACATATGCATCCCAGTCCCCGAGATCCCCTGGCTGACCATAAATATCTGGAGCTTTTCTATTTGAATCTACACCGGTTTAACCAGGCCCTATATTACGGGATGCACATTTCCAGCTCAACTTTGATAGCAAGAGCTCACGCCCTCTAAGCTGAGTATAGCCGAGGGACGAATAAGCACGCCAGAGGCGGACTGGATAGGGGCTGAGCATGGACTAAGTGTGGTGACTAGGATTCTCTTGCTGGTGATGAAAGAATAACCCGTCAAAATATCACAGAAAATGAAGCTAGACATATGTCGCTTCTCATGCCTAGAAGCCTAACGCTTACTTGGCCTCTTCCACGGATCTAGCAGTTTATCGGACGAGATTATCATAAGCCATTGATGCGCTATTGATGCGCCATTGATGCAGCGAAACACGTCTTACAGCGGCTATTTACCAGACTTCCCCATCTCTGCCTTTGCAGTTTGCCAGTCCCCACGATTAAACCGCCATAACCAAGACTTATCACCGCAGGCTGGGTGTCCCTCCCCGTTCACATGAGCCTGTTCGTTCTTTTCAAGTCTAACCGTCTTCATCAATTCTCTCCAAGGCTCATTTCGAAAATCGGTATCGCATGACAGCTGCTCTGCACCAAGCTTCGTAAATGCGTACTCGACCATGGCGACAAACGCCTCTCGTCCATAGCCCTTGCGCCAGTGCTTGTGGTCGATCTGCGCGCCGACGTCGACCTCGAGCACGTTGTCGACACGGCCATCGAGGGACTTGACCCAGCGAAACTCGTTAAAGCCACCGAATCCGATTAGTTTACCTTCACCCTGTTCGCTCTCTCCCGGAGATGAAGACTCGGAGGGGGAGCGGAGAAGGATGACTGTGAAAGCGTACCGGCCTTCCTCGCTTGCTTTTTGCCAGTTGACCATGCGTTTCAGGTACGCCTCTGGGTCATCGGAGTCCAATTTCTCAAAGACCATATTTTCGGGCGTGCTGCGGAGTGCAGCGATGGCTTGCGCATCCTTAGGAACAGCGCTGCGGATGACGAGACGCCGCGTGTCGATCCTGTGATGCTTTCGGTGAGTGGGGCCAGACATGTTCGTCGAAGTTGTTAGTTCTCTAACCTTAGATACGCAGGCAGATGGAATCGAAGAATTGAAAGACGAAAAGACGAAAATGATGATAGTGATAGGCGCTACTGGGGATGAACAGATTAAGGGGGAGAGGGACAAGAGAGCAAGGTGTAACCTGCCTCTTACGATCTACCCCCTCCCCCACTACGGGTGCACCATGAGAACCCCCCCCCCCTTTTTTGATTCGTTTCCTTTATCATAAATTATTTTTAGAAATTTTGATATAGTATTATATAAAAAATAATAAGTTTCTATGTCGCATATTGCCGTCTGACTGGCATTTTAAAGATGACATTAAATTCATTAACTTAGGTAACCATTACGATTCGCGAGACTGCTACTTCTAACTATTTACGTCGGGTTACTGCCAAGTTTGATTGTAAAGCTTCTCTTGATTGATCTGAAAAGTTCTCATGGCCTCGTAATTTATGCAGTCGTGCTCTATGCCCCAGCCCGTCACGGTTGAAGCTATCAAGCCGTGCCCCCCTGGGTCAGGAAGGGGCGATGACCCTTCGACAGCAAATGGAGATCCGCACGAAATGCTCAGACGCAGGTATTCGAAACAATGCTCCATGTGAACCTCCCATGCCTCTTTGCTATAATGCATGTAGCGAGGGAACCCAGTCTCAATCTGGAAGTAGTGAAACCTGATAATGTTCTTTCGAACGAGATACTGTCAACAAATCCTGGTCCGTAGGTATTTATAAGAAGATATTAAAAACTTACCAGACAATGCATCTGGTGAAGACCAGAAATAACGTAGAATTTGTGCGGCCCGTCCCCTACTTTGTTTGGGTGATCGAAAGGAGGTGGAATCCCTTCCGGGAGGCCATGCTTCTCTGGATCTGCTATGTATAGAGCATCGTGGGCGGCAACAAGGTGATCCCAGTTCCGGTGAGTGTCATTTGACGACCCAATATAGCGCTCATTAGGATAGAATGTTTTCTTCACCGTCTGGAATATCTCATTTGGAAGAGGAGAAAGATGTGGCTTTGGCCAGGCGTTTGAGGATTGGGAGCCATGCTCTGGCTGAATTTTTAGTAATGGGATTATCCAGCCTAAAGCTAGGATAGTGATAGCAACTCTCCAGGTATAAACTAGCAGTGTATGTGTCTTGCGTTTGTTTGGGATCGGTCCTCGGTTGAGGAGGAAGTTGTCTTCGGCTTCATTGCTACTATGTCTATCGGACTCTTGAGAGTTTCGGTTCTGCGAGCAATCCGCCATCCTTGAAACGAATAAAAAAAACTGCTTGGGCCTAAAATCGGGAATACACAGGATCCCAAAGAACTTTTTCTTCTATTGTCCGCTCGATCCATCTGAAATCATTATTATGAAATCTCATCTCGTCTATAATGATATCTGTATATCAGTTATAGTCGCTAAAGACATTTACCACATAATATCTGCTACTCTGTAGGATTGGGCCACTGCATGTCAGACTAGTCACTCCGCAGATGATATGTAACAATTTAATTGCATGTGGTCACGTCAAGGGTCTTTTGAGTAGCTTGAATGCATCCTCATTGTAGTAGTGCTTATTTCCATGAATTGCTTTGGCAGTCCACGGCGATCTAGCCTTCCACGCTCGCACATAGACACCACAGCCACTGCAGGAATTGGTTGAGATGGTACGTATATTTGGCCTGTCGATAATGCCTTGAATACCAGGCATGGTGTAGTTCGTGTGCATGCTTTCGACGCTCGGTTCCGCTGCCGGGATAATGGAGGCTGATGTATATGGATCCAGGACCTGCCCTTCACCGCTAGCTCAGAGGCAGAGCCCTTCGTACTACAACGTAGTTCCTTCTCGTGCTTCCAAGGTTCGCATAGTGACACCTACTGCTGGATAGATATCACTTGTGATTATTTAGTCTCCTTCCTCCTCGGATCACAACTCAGTATTTTATGGTTTACCTTGGAACCAGGACGACTGCTCGCCATGCTTGGTGCAATCTTTTCAAGAGCCGCGAGATACCGGCATCTATCCGATTGTGAGAAGTTAAACGACGCTCAGACCCCCCAAATTATAGGGTTTCGGCCCCGTGCTTATCATGTTATAACTCTAGTAGCGCCTTACATGGTCGTGTTCATGATGGGGATGTTTTTTAGCCTTATACTTCCAATAGCGTCTTCTTCCCACATGGACTTCAATTCTCAGGAAGGCCCAGCTTCACGTTCTCCAATTCCTATATCAATCTTGTCGCCGGCAATACCAAGAGTCATTGCGCCAGACAAGCGTTACCTTGGCTGGAGCGACTACAGCAATAGAAACTGGCGTCACCTTACAGAGCGTACGTAACATACCACTGTCGCTGACATTATACTTTTATACTTAGAACTTATGTAGGGACGGAGAAGATATGGATTAAAGATCCCACATCCTATAACCTTGGGCGTGGGTTCGAGGAGCCGTCAAACCAAGGACATGATAGTTCCTCTGCTTTCAATGCAAGTTTATATCGTATTAGTAATCTTCACCAGTTACACTGTCTTGTGAGTATTGTATTTTACATGGTGTTCAATGTGACTTTCAAAGACTAACTCTAGTCGGGATCAATTTTAAGAGCGTCCTGCGGACAGAGTATTACCGGCAACTTCACAACACCACCCGCGAGCAGTCAGAGGAGGAGATAGTTTCAGACCATATGGAACATTGTATAGAGTATCTCAGACTGAGCATAATGTGTGGTGATGGACTTGTCATCGAATCAAACAGCCCACCTGGAACACACCCTTCGCTGGTTGCAGACAGATGGGGCAAGGCTCTTGGTTGGGGCATTACGAGAAACTGTATAAACTGGGATAATTTGATGAGCTGGCAGCGGAAGGCATATGACAACGCTCGTCTCTCCGTCTGAATAATCGTAATGAATATTTCTGCACGATCTGGCTTCAGTATATAAGCCATTCTTGTCTTGTTGGGGAAAGGTTTGCTAAGACCACATTGTGAAACTTTTGAACCGTCCTAATCTAATAACGATACTGTGCAACGAAAAGGTTTGGGTATTGTCTGACCACCAGAACGGCCACGGAAACCGTTGTTCGCCCCTCCGCGATCGCTTCTTGCATACATACATACATGCAGTTTGTAAACATTTCCAACTTTTGTATCATAAACAACGAATGCTCGTTGTAACGTCACATCTGCATACGTTCGTTCCTATCTTAGATTCTAGATACTAAGCTTTCCGTATCAAGTCTATAACTTTCCTCCACCCTAGCCGCATTACCCCTTTCTCCCGCATTGGCGATGCATATTGAGGACGGACATGTGACGCAAATGAACCCTGGACCATTTTCTTAAATTTTTAGCTAAAGGGAATTGCCGAAGTGTCACGAGTCTAGAATACCTGCTCCAATCCTGCTGAAAAGCTTTGCATACCTATGAGGCATTATATTGATTGGTGGTTCCACGTAGTCACATCACCTTGATATGTATGTCATCATTGTATGCTTACTCGCTTGGTTACACAACTAGAAAGCCTATTGCCCACTGCTGTCACTCACCTGTTGGTTTAAGAGCTTGAGAAAAAAATATTATTTGCGTAATAAACGGGTAAGATATTTTTTATGTTACTGTAGTATAGTCCTTGTGTTTCTCTCTGAAGTGTACCACTTTCCTAGGCGACGCAAGTTTTGTTGTTACGCAGCGTTACAAGGGTTAGAGTATAGCGACGACAACAAATAAATGAGTAGGTACTTGATACAAAGTGATATGGAATCTTTGGAGCTACATCAACAAATTCTTCCTACATGTGTTTTCAATACTGCAGGAGCTGCATGTCATGTGTAAACAAGACGGAACGGAGGCCAGCCAGGCAGCACTGTCCTCAACGTGTGCTAGTATATATATCTTTATCTCCAACACTGAGGTGATCTGGGCTTCCTTCTCAACCATCAACTCAACCATCAAGTCTACCATCTACTAAGAACTATTCAGACAAGTCAACTACACAAGATTAAAACTGTTTCGTAAGTAACCTATTGATCAACAGCCGTGTGACAAGACAGGAGTATTAATCTCAAGCTTAAGAACAGTAGAGGCTCAATTTACAGCATGCCTTCCTATAAGACTGTTGCCTTTCTGGCACTACTCATGGCCAAGTCCTTGGCTGCTCCGGTCGCGGCACCTGTCGACACCGAGGCCCTGAGCGCGGACGGCTTCCTTGGTGAAGAGACGATTTGGAACTCTGGCAAATACGCTGATAGCAAGAAGAAGCGCACGGAAACCGAGGATACGAGTGCGGATGGGTTCCTTGGTGAAGAGACGATTTGGAATTCTGGCAAATACGCTGACAGCAAGAAACGTACCGCAACTGAGTCTACCAGTGCGGATGGCTTTCTTGGCGAGGAGACGATTTGGAATTCTGGCAAATACGCCGACTCCAAGTAAAGTGTGATGTAGTAGTCTAGGTACCTAGTCATATCGAAGCCGGAGCTCTATCTCCTGGCAGGGCGTGCGTACCTTTGATACAGATCCTGTGCGCAGCTATATCTCAACAGATTCAATACAAGAATGCATTTGGCGCAGACCACCATTATTCCTATATTGGCTTTTATCTAGAGCTTAAAGATGACCGGAGCATTTGTTCTTCGTTAATCAACTTGTAGCATTTAGCACCGTCCTTCTTACTTCGGCCTATGTATGATTCGGATGGTCATCCAATATTCTCGAATTTGTTAGTTCAAAAATGCAGGTTCCGGTCCCATCCGAGGTCGGACGAAATTAGTTTACTTCAAATCCCCTTTTATGTTGGGGGGGATGGAGTAGGTAGTCAGGAAATATTCAAATGAGACAAAATAAGTATGGACCATAGGTACCTGGGTAGTCTAGAATAGGGGTAACGGAGACTTTGCATATAATAGTGGGGATCATGTAGCTTATGGTAAAAGGGATGTAGGGGAGCATAATACGAGAGCGAGTGAGTGCATTATCCAACCAGCTACCCTGGGGATTGGGTCCATTTCACATGATAGACTTTGCGTTACGTCCGGTAATGGGTGCATACTCCTTTGACGCAGTTAACTAGATGATTTTCCGTAGTGCAAACAGATAAGGTGCAGTCTCACCAAGAGTATTCCCGAAGATCCTGAATTTTCATCATTACCCCTCGAGGTCTTGCTTATTTGCAACACTTCCTGTGCAGCAAATCTTAAGAAAAAAGTCAACTACTGTTTTTTTTACAACGTCGTTTGTGTTTAGCTTCTGATGAAATGGTCGAGTCTCCAGTCATAGCTTATTCTTCACTGAAAGATAATGGAGAGAAGGCTAGTCTTGACGAGAGCGAACAAGAGACTTTACTTGAAAGAGACGAAGTGTGTCAATGTAGAAAAAGAAGATCGTGGCTGTCAGTCCAAGTGAAGAATCCACTCACCTGGGTTAATCTGGTTCTTCTTGTCGTCAACACTGTCTTCGTCATCTTTAGTGCAAGATCAACGCCACACTATGTTAGCAGCGTCGCCAAGTTGATACAACCACACGTCATATCACCATGTAAGTCTATTTCGTCGAGTTTTCAAATAGTATGAATATATGCTAACAAATGCGAAAGCTCCTGCTGAAGAGGCTATTGAATATGGGCTCCATAGATTTACGGAGCTTGATGACCATCATGGTCCTTTCACATCTGACCCAAGTCCCGAGGTAGATGAGGCCTGGGATGAGCTTGTTGACGGTGAGTCTTCCTTGGAAGATTACGCAGCAAGGCAAACTCTAACGTGCCTCTCAGCGACCAAGATATTTGCAGTCGATGAAGACGCATTCCAATTAGTGAATGGAAATACAGAGACCGGCGTCCGTATTCCGGGCACCAACCAATTCATCGCTATCCTGGAGGTCAACCATCAGCTTCATTGCGCTGAAATCATGCGACGTGGAATCTTTTTCAACTATGACTACTATCGAGACAAGCAATATTTTGGCGGCAGAACTCTTGCGAATGTCAAGTGGCATATCAGTAAGTCTCTACACATCTACTAGTACGTTGGTATCCAGTTTGTTCGCCGGCTAACACAATGCGTCACGCAGGACATTGCTTTGAAGTACTTCGGCAGTCTATTCAGTGCCACGGAGACACATCAGTGCTCACATACAACTGGGTGAGAAACAAAACGAATCCCGAGATAGCCAGCAAGACGCTGCATTCTTGTCAAAACTGGGATCGCTTGAGCGAGTGGCGTAAAGTGAACGATGTAACGAAGAAAGTTTCACATCTTGAGCGGCCGTTGTGGGTCACTAACCCAGACCTACCATATCCAGGTCCGCCTGGAGCTGCTGAGCCGCAGATATCATGGGAAACGGAACAAGCATATTTAGCTAGTCATGGACAACTCAGCACCAGAGATCCAGGTCCGGCTCCCTTCCTTCTTCCGCGGGATCTAGAGATCAGGGATGCTGAGGCTTGATACACAATGACATTGACTTTTAGGATGAACAGATAAATTCTTCCACACAATTTCTCTTCAGTCATATATATACTTAGTTATATGAATCTTTAAGTTTCACTGAGAACAGTACGGTTGATAGTAATCTCAATATTGTCTCCGGGCCAGATCAACCACTTGCGACTTTCACAAGCTTAACTATCAAGCCATCTTAATGGCGCTACAGAGGCTCCTCGTATTCGTGATGTGCTCCAAGCTCCTAAACTAAGTGGTTTCGATATTTGTCTATATCCTTATGCGCTACACGACCTCTTGGACATTCATGAGCAGAATTTAAAGTATCTGTGTACCTCGAGTTTCTAGCCTAACTTCTCCTTTTGATGGATGGCTCATAAGTTGCTTGCTATGGCGGTGAATTCTTGGCGACCAGTGTTTCGTAGTACATAACGATCATGAATTTGATGACCTTGTGTTCTAAGCGCGCCGCACATCTGAAGTTGCAGAAAGAGCCTCATGCAGTCAGCAAGGTCGGGTCCATTCACTACCTAGGTAAGTTTGGTTAGATTAACTCGTGATCGAATCTTGCAAATCTTTAACCTATCTAGATAGAGGGTGCAGCAAGAAGTTCGCCAGAGGCCTGTCCTAATGCATGTAAGATTCCCAGACTTTATAAGGGATTTCGACTGGAGGGTTTGCCGTCGGTATTTCCATGCTATTCCCTTAGGTAATATAATTTTGCTAGTAATGTTGCTCAACGACAAGTCCACCGCCGCACGTGCGACTCGTCTAGACCTAAACCCTCACATGCAAGGCAATTTACGGCATGTATGATGCATTGCAGTCCCGACGGCGTCGTCTGACGGCGTCCCCTTGATCCTTTCTGTAACACAATTGATAGAACATGACCGCCAGATGCGCTCTAGATACGCATGATAGTTTGAGCGGTGTGGAAAATCTGGTGTTACCGACAACGATGAACAACAATGAACAACAAAAGGATGATGTGGCCTGCAACTACCTAGGTATTCACGCATAATGCATGTAGGTGAGTTATCACATCACTTACGAGGTATAGAAGAAATTTGCTTACATACCTTGGAGGTACATAGCACTTGCATTATTTCATTATTCACTTTGCGAGATTATCAGGATCACTAATCGAAACATCCTCATTCAAAACTGGCCAGCGACAGTAATGGCTTCTCAGTCTTCTGAGGGGGAAATCTTGTTCCATTACTTCTCATCGAATTCAAAAACATTCTTACTATCACCCTCTAAGTCCTAGCTCAGTTAGCTTGCTAAATGGCACACCGCTTCTGACTTCCCGTCTCTCCTTTCTATCTGTATCTGGGGCTCCAAAAATGTTTTCTTTTCGTCGAAACCCTCGTGGCTCATACTACCCTCTGTTCACACAGGCATCCCGCCCCCCCCAGCCTGAATTTGACGAGAGTTCTAAGCCTGAAGTTTATGAAAGGTCATTATCTTTGAACTCAACGACATTCATTCTCTCGTTGGTTGCCATCGCTGGATGGCTAGTATCTGTTGTGCTGGCTATATCCTTAAGACAAGAACATACTAATACGACAATTAACTCGGGCTGTTTGAAGAGGACTTCATATTATTGTAAGCTCCGCTAAAACAATGAATAAGCTTGTATTGCTCCCATAGCTAATGTTTCCTTAAGCACCCCTTATTGATGAGATTCCGGGAACTTTGAGAGAAGTGATCACCAAAGGAACCTTTGATATCCCTTCCCCTTATCGCGGGGAGCCTAGCGAGTCAATTGACCAAGCATGGAGGAACATACACCTGAGTAAATTGTAAATCCAAACTTTTACATATTATGACTAATAATTGCTTTTATGTGCAGTCCGGCCACTGAACATTACCATTGAACCATCCGCAATTGTCAGGCTCACCGAAAAACCAGAGACAGCTGTAAGGAATGCACCGGAGTATGGAGGTGGATTGTTTGTTCTCCCAGAGTTCTCACATCATTTGCATTGCGTGGTAAGTATCTAGGATCTTTGTGCCTCTAGCTAGATTATTCTGTCCTTTGGCGGCTAAATTCAAACTTTCAGGATCTCATGCGGAAGGTATCCTACTTCAAGTTCGATTATTATAAGGCCCATCATGACGTTGATGTGATTGAAGATGAAGAACTATTTAAAACACACATTGGTCAGTAAGATCTTATAAAGTGCAATGCCGATAACTATCTGGGCTAAACAACAGTCAGCTAACATGTACTACTAGATCACTGTATCGAGATACTGAGGCAATTCGTGATGTGCCACGCGGATGTGGGACTTGTCACATCACAGTGGATAACGGGCCGCAATAACCCATGGCCAGATTTCAATACCAAACAGGTATGTCGGGATTTTGATGGGATTCTGTCGTGGACAAGATCCCATGAATTCCCAGATGGGACAGCTCCAATGGCCCCCTCGAAACCTCCAGGAGCAAAGAGTCTTGATATACCTCCGTAAGAGACTTTAGACTTCCTAAGATAAACCTCAGCGTTCCTATTCCGTGATAAGTCGTTTCCTTAATACATATCTGATAACACCATCCATGGGTCAGGGTCATCCACGATACGATATTGTGTGACGAAGATGTCCTTGGGCTTTGTCCAGTCGAGTCTATCCTCTTTCGTACGAACCTTTGACTGCCACATCTCTCGCCTGCTTTTCGGCACATCCGGGACAAACGGAGCCCCATGCGCAAATTTTCCATTCGCATATTCTTTGCCTCTCCTGTTCATATCATCTGCCCACTCCACATAATTACATCCATCGAGCTGAAGATTATTCTCTCCCCATTGTTCCGATACATTGGACCCATCCACAACATCACAAAGCTGTAATTCGTTGCGCGTATCCAAACAGCTCTGTATAAAAACTTCGAGCTTGGGATAAGGTAACCCTCGAAGGCTGCGAGTTACGTTTGACGGCTCGCAGTTGATATGAGCGTCCCTGGAAGGGACAAGAATGAAGTAATGGTCTATCCCTTTGCTCTTGAACCGGTAATAGGTATGTATTAGAGATAATTATAGACCAGGCCAGGGTTCTACCAGGGAGTAGTCAGAGGCATATGCTCCGGACTGCAAAAGCTCTGCTGCTTTATCGACGAGCTCCGTTAGTACACAAATCTCAGTCCTGAAATACTGAAAATATATAATAAAGTAGATAACTTTGCATAAAATAGAGTGTGAATAGAGTAACACAGGGGTTACAAACCGGTCGTACTCTTGTGGCACCGTAGAATATGAGGGCAGAAATACCAACTAGACAGCATGGAATATCGTGTTCCTCCAGGATACGCGTGATCCTTAGGGTATTGTCCGTGCCATGGCCATGGTTAGATGCTAATTCGTCGTCATCGTAGGGGCCGCCTGCGCCCGAGGTGAAAGTGGGCTTGGGTGGAGGCAGTCTCTTTAAATGGCCTCCAGCTCTTTAAGGGGTTTGTGGACGCCATCTGGATTGTGGAAGGAAAGACCTCAGATCATCTACCATAGGTACCTAGAGCTTGAATTCTCACATCCACACAAAGGTAGGTATTGTCGACTAGTTGCCGCACTATCGTAGTCAAGTGATACGTATATGTAGATCTGTGGTGAAATATTGGGCACCTAACCTAGGTAGGTAGGGAGGCAGAGAGGTAGGTAGTAGGGTTGTTCCTTCCGTATTCTACGGCTCGCCGTCGTTGCCTAGCAACCTCGACCCGACACTCCCACCAATCAACCCAACCTTTGTTTAGGTAAGTTAAATAGCGTAACAAGTGTCTCCCTTCTAAGTCCCGCACAATACCTGCGAGCCAACTGGTCTTGGTTCAATGGGTTGGCGAGGGGGCCAGATAAAATCCCACCGGGGGTTTTTCGTAAACACCAGGGTTCGAGTCTATGGCAGGGCGGGCAAAGCGACCAGCTGTCTCAGGTCAAATGCTATAGATACTTTAGCTCCAGAGTTGTTAGCTTTTTTGTCATTTATTTTTCATTCTTTTATTTCCATTTTCATTATTTTCAATCAAATCCATATGTTGATGCGGAGAACGTCAATTCAAGTTTTTCAAAACATCATGTTGCGAGCATCGTCACGTGGCTGGAGGCACTGCCATGATGTGGCTGGAGTCCCTAGGGATACCGTGGCTAAGGTAGTTAATCCGCATTAGGCATTAGGTAGTGTACTCGAATGCCGGGCTGATGAGTCATCAGGCACGAACGTTTTTTTCTTCTACCAAGTGGTCGCGTTTCTAGGGGCAAGTAACCTTCATCATATCTAGGTATAATAGGAGTCCAGATCGCAATGAGTGATGGCGATAACCCCACAATACAACGATGGGATATCGGATTAGTGCTTATCCATGAATTTATAACCGAAGATGAAGAAGCCGCCATGATTGAGGCTTTTCACAGCCAAGACGCACGACAAGGCGGTAGGAGACGCATCAGCCAGCACTTTGGTTTTCACTTTGATTACACAACGTTTGGCGCCTCAGAGGCAAGATTCACGCCAGTCCCGAAATACATCCAGGATCTTCTTCCGCGACTCCCAATCCAGGAGCATCTGCCAGACCAGTTCACCACCCAGTATTACCCACCGGGAGCCGGTATCCCGCCTCACGTGGATACACACTCCATGTTCGAGGAACCCCTCTACAGTCTGTCGTTCGGAAGTGACGTAGCAATGGCGTTCCGCAAATGCGACGCCAACGACGCACGCCGCATGCGTCTCCCGAAGCGGTCATTAACGACAGACCCGCAAACTTCGGTCGTACCCGTGCCATCAACCCCCGACAAGTCCGGGAATGGGGACGGGGCCAAGACCGCGGATGAACCGTGGGAGATATTGCTTCCACGTCGATCCCTTCTGCTTATGACAGGTGCTGCAAGATATGGGTACACGCATGGCATCCGGGCACGGAAGACTGACCGGATTGACGGCCAAATTGTGCAGAGACAGGAGAGATACTCGCTTACCATGAGGACGGTCCGGAGGGCAGATGCAATAAGGTGCGATTGCAACTTTCCCGGTGTCTGTGATGCGCGTATCAGAGATGAAGAAGAGCAATGTAGGGTCGAAAAGGGATCAACAGGTAATAGCCCGTGATCAAACCACCTGGTAATCTGCAGCCACTGAGGCACACTCTGATATACCGCAGCCATTACAGCGAGATAGCTGGTCTGCAGTAAGAAATTGCGAGTCCGAAGATCTGGCGTCGAAAATCGCAATCATCTTGTCACTCACGTGTCGCCTTCTCAACCCAAACGATTCTGTACTGTGGTCCTGTCTTCAATGTTGCTTTATAAAATTTGAAGTTATCAAGTGTCCTCTTGGCCATCACTCGATCAACTTTGTCTTTCAATTGTTCCTGTTCATTGGACAGCTGCATGTTTTAGACCTCTACATCCTTTAATTTTAGTCCCTGTCCTTATAACACAACTGCTCCCGCTCTTTAGATATTCGTGCCACCTGAGCCTCCGATCCTTCGCAATTAGCACATTAATTGGGCTTGCGTTCAAGTGCCAGATGCTGGTAAAACCGCTTGATGTAGTTGCTACCATACCAAATCTGAACGGAGACTGGCTGGCGTCTTACGCATCGTAACGACCATCTACCGTAAGTATATAGCTATATTCTTTCCGTATTAATCTATTCAACTGGCAGTGACATCGCGTCTAAACGCCACAGTGGGGGTTAGCGAGAATGAACATTAAGGACAGAAACACTCAGCTGCTTTCCGAGAAGCAGGCAGCCAACCGTCGCAGGTGGCGATGTCAGTGAAGTGACATATTTCAACGAAGCACATTTCTTTCGGTGGTTGATCCGCGCTCGGCGTCTGGTAGGTTTATGTACGTCTTATGCATGCCACCCACTCATGCATATGTCTTCAGACTAAACCGTTGCTTCGGAAGACTTACAAGCACCGCAAGGGATGTATGTATGTGACCTTCGAACTTGCATATAGAGTGATCGAATGAGACTACGTTGATTTCAAAACCTCGAGTCGAGACCGTCTTGTCACATCTCTGGAACTGGGTCGCTCGTTAACTATGTAGGAAGGTTGGTAGGTTATCTCCGTCGTCGATGGATAAGCGTCGATAAAAGGACCAATCACAAGTGTGGCTTGCTTATTAGTCTTATGCATGCAAGACGGAACTAGAGCTCACACCCCGCATACGAGTGTGGATACCTTGGAAGGTAACCAGGCAATCCTATTGGTTGCCTAAGGAAATAACTAATCCACCCACCATATAAACCATACCTTCGTAGACCATCGTAAATAATAATCTTAATAAATTTATTATTAAAAATAAATTACTTTATAGGTTTAAAATATTAATATAAATATTAAAAATTATAAATATTTTATTATAAATAATAATTAAAAAATATAAATAATTATTTTTATAAATAAATTATTA
>MU400008.1:0-61840 GCA_022578945.1 Hypoxylon fuscum
TAAAAATTTTAATAATTTAAATATTATTATAATTAAATATATATTTTTAATATAATTAATAAAATAATAAATTATTTAAAATAAATTAATTTAAACGTTATATAAAAATTTTAATTTTTATAATTTTATTATTAATATTATTATTAAAATTATTAATAAATATTAATATTAAACCTATAATTTATAAAAACTTTATAATTATTACACTTAATACATCCACCATACCCACGATGGCCTTAAGGTGTAATGGGTGTATTTAACGCACAAGCCTTGGTGTAGTGGAGTAGAATTAAATTACTCAAGGCCCCCCCGCGGGGGCATAATAAGCCCAAGTTCTACGATTCCTAATTAGTCAAATCGCCATACCTCCAGGTTCAAATCTTTAACCTTCCAAAGGCTTATTTTTTACATTTTAATCATACTTGCTAACTCGTACGGCAACTGGGCCTCCATGGTTTTACTCGGCGCACTGGCGCGCGCCTTATAAAACCCCTCCGGCCCAGTGTGCCAGCTTCGCCGGCGGTCATGGCAGCTTACCTCCATCCCTGGCTAGATCAGCTACTCCAGCTACTCCAGCTACTCCAGCTACTCCAGCTACTCCAGCTACTCCAGCTACTCCAGCTACTCCAGCTACTCCAGCTACTCCAGCTACTCTAGCTACTCCAGCTACTCCAGCTATTCCAACTATTCTAGCCATACTGGCTGGATCCAGCTATTCCAGCTGATCCAGCTATTCCAGCTGATCCAGCTATTCCAGCTGATCCAGCTATTCCAGCTGATCCAGCTATTCCAGCTATTCCAGCTGATCCAGCTATTCCAGCTGATCCAGCTACTCCAGCTATTCCAGCTATTCCAGCTATTCTAGCCATACTGGCTGGATCCAGCTATTCCAGCTATTCCAGCTACTCCAGCTATTCCAGCTACTCCAGCTATTCCAGCTATTCTAGCCATACTGGCTGGATCCAGCTATTCCAGCTAATCCAGCTATTCCAGCTGATCCAGCTATTCCAGCTGATCCAGCTATTCCAGCTAATCCAGCTATTCCAGCTATTCCAGCTGATCTAGCTATTCCAGCTGATCCAGCTACTCCAGCTATTCCAGCTATTCCAGTTATTCTAGCCATACTGGCTGGATCCAGCTATTCCAGCTATTCCAGCTACTCCAGCTATTCCAGCTATTCCAACTACTCCAACTATTTCAACTATTCTAACCATGACCATACCTAGCTATGACCCACTCCCAGCTGGTTCATCCAATTAGCGTTCGTGTCTAGTAATTTTGAAAAAATGTACAGCTCTGGCAGCTTGGCCGTGGCTAGCAGTGTGGCTAATGTGGCTTATGACTGACCTTTCCGAAAAACCCACTCCCAGATATACTAGCCAATCAACAGCCATATCTCGCGATTTTAAATTTTTTTACAACTTTTGTGTGGTTTATATAACTATATATATGGCGCCGCGATATATTTCTAAATACCCCACCTCCAGATACTCCATCCAATCAACGCTCATGTCTTGCGATTTTAAGAATTTTTACAAAAATCGAGTTTGAAAACCTTGTTCCTATTGGCCATACACCAAAAAAACCCCTTTATTCCTGCCGCTGCAACTAATAAAAATCAAGATTCCTTACCTAATCCGGTAAAAGTATTACGGATCACCTGCCTTCTTAGGCGAAATAAGCATACCGAAATCTCGAAATCACTCTTAAAAAATATCTAATATAATAACCCTTGTAGAACTCGGGCAATTACACTTGGTGTATATTAAGGTGGATTAGGTGTAGTGATTCCCGACACTGCTTATGTGGCTTTGGTATGCTCGGCTTTAACTTTATCTTGCTGCAAAGCTCATCAAGCATGACTATCTCTTCGCTCGCAAAGGGCAGCGGTTTATTATTGGGCGTGTTAGGCATGTGCAGGTCAATCGAGACTTAGAGTACCAGTCGTACCCGATAAGACTACCAGTTACGATTACGGATCTCACATCCGGTAGACGTCTGACGGTGACACTCAATTCGTCCGTGTCCGGCGTCCGAAGATTCAATCGCAGAGGATTATATAATCGGCTATCCTATCTAGGTAAGCTCTTATAAATATATCAACGGAAAGAGCAAGGGGAAATATTTTCCGTAAATCCGCTCAGTAATCGGACCATGTACCTGCAAAGAAAGGAATCGAATATAAAATCGAAGAGCCGGTTTCATCGCGAAAAGCATGATAAAGGTTATGTATCGCACTTAAAAACTGAACTCTGTTTATCAAGTATTCGACACAGACCATAACTCCTTGAAGTTCACACTCATAGTTTCATCCTCATCATGGCAACTGGCTCCATTTTCCACGCCAAGCTCGACGCGCTGTACGAAGTGTGGTTGAAGTTATCCCTCGAGTCATCTCCCACAGAGTTCCAAGCCTTTGCCGACTTCTTTTCCGAGGATTGCACCGCATGGCTGCTCAGCATGCGGGAGCTGAAGGAACCAAGCATTGGCCGTGAAGGAGTCATTGCGGGAATCAAGGAAGCCTTGAAGGACACGCACATTAAGGAGCGCCGAGTAGTAGACCGATTCGAGAGCGCTGGCGGGTCCAAGATCTCGGTGGAAATGGATAACCGTCTCGTGGTACAAGGGAAGGACTTGGACAGATTCCCCGAGACAGCTACGGCAATGTTTAATGAGCAAGGCCTGATCGCAGACTTTAAGCTGTATTGCTGCCGTAGCCCTGTGGTGGAGATCATCCAAGAAGTGACAGGTATCGGCCCCTATGCAACCACGAAGGAGAATGATGGTGGGAAAGGAGAGAAATGTCACTAGTTGGCGGTTTAAAGAAATGCACATGGATTGATCACTCTCTTTTTAGAGTTCAATTGTGAACTTGTTTCAAAGCTATTTCAAGGACCTATGAGCCTACCCATGGAAAGCCTAGGCGTAGGGTACTTACCTACCTATGCTTCCACAGGTATATTACAAGGTTCATGTTTATTATATAATTTAAAAAATACATATTTACAATTGACCAAGCTATGAGGATAAGTAAGATAACCCGAACTACTAAGGTACTATAAGCTTGCTATATACGGGGTACCTGACAGTTAGAGGTTGCGTAGGAGGAAACCATTGTTCTGTAGGTCCTGGAATAGCCCCTTAGGATCATATTCGCTTGCCGTCTCCTGCAATCTCTTCATGTTCCCCGTACCATAGCTGCGCAGTACGTTTTGTGACGAGTGCGCGAAGCTCATACTACGATAGCTTAGTAACAACTCTCTATCCATAGCTAGCTTCTCTGCTCGCTCCATGAGTGCAACGAGTGTTCCCTCGATGACTGCATCGTTCCCGTCAGACTCCCACTCTGCGGTGAAAACAAACCCTACACCATATTAGCTTCACACAATACAGTAACGGATCATATTCTATAGAGCCTCTTACAGCACTGCGGGGTGTTTTCCAGGCCCAATGTGTTGCCTCCACAATCTTCACCTGCCTGGACACAGCTTCTCGTTACCGGCTGGATAGTGAAATGTAGATCAACGCCTGTCACCAAGTTTTTGGTCAAATCTCGCCACGTTGCGTAAACATCCGCATACAAATCGTAAGAGACTTTGGTGGTCGCAGTGCCAACAGCACGTCTAAATGGACTTAGTATGATATCAATGACCAGGAACTTGAGCACCTTACTTTCCAGGTAGTGGTGGGTGAAACTGGTCAAGTGTTTTGACAAGCGATGAGACGGTGCCAGTTGTGGTAGACAACATGACGTTTACCAGACTTGTCAACTTGACGAAAGGATCAAATGCTTTTGGTGTCTCAGCCGGACTGTCCGCGTACAGCATCCCGACGACGACGAAGCCGCTACGGAAATTCGTAAACAGACCAATCTTAGGGTCTGACTCCATCGCTTCGTGTACCTGAATTGTAGCCTTGACGATATTTTCATAGTCAGCTGTATCATACAAGTTGATAGTGTACTGGATGTTGACCAGAGGGTATGTGACAAGATCAAATCGGGTGACAATTCCTATTTTCTATCAGCATCGTTCATCGAAAAGTGGACGAATCATGACAATTACCAAAATTTGAACCGCCACCCTTGAGTGCGCGGAAGAGGTTCCCATTTGTATTGGCATTGGCATTGACGATTGTACCATCAGCCAGAACAACCTGTAGGTCAAGTTCCATAGGTCAGCACTGTTCAATCGGGAATCCTGATGATTCTTACTTCAAAGTTTCGGACGCCGTCCGCTCCAGTGCCATGAAGGCTGGGGAATGGTCCAAGACCCCCTTTAATACATCAGTTCTTGTTCATTCAGAAGGATAATGGGATGGGTACCACCAAGGAGGAAGCCAGCGAGGCCCACGGCTGTTTCCCTCCCACCCATCGCCCAAAGCTTCCTATCATCTAGCCAGGAGTACACGTCTCCCCAGGTATTCCCGGCCCCGGCACTCAAGATGCCGTCGCTATCGACAGATTTGGAATCCAAGTTGCGCAAATCGATAACAACGCCGGTTTCGTCAATACTGCTGAATCCAAAATTGGGGTTGTGCCCAGTAGCCCTGATAGCAAATTTGCATTCGGTCTGAGCAACGGTTTTGAGGACTTGGGCAACCTCTTCGGTAGTGTTGGGTCGAACATAGGCAGTTGCTGGAACCCAGCATGTCTGAGACCTGGTAAATGCAATCAGTCTCGTCCATCTTGTTCCTTATTTCCCCTTCTAGCGCAATGTACTAACCACGGACGAGATAGTTCGACTTTATGCTCAGGAGCATCATCTATGGTAGTCACACGCCCAGGAAAGGCGTTTCTCAATAGCTGACTAGCGGCCCTAGCCTGTTGAGTGGCATTTAGATTGACGCTCATGGTGAGAAGTGTGGTAATAGGTCTAGACTGGGTAGTTGATCACAGAATATCCGAGTGCAGCAGGCATGAACTCTGAGGAGCTAAGGTGCATGATCATGAAAGAGTTGGGGGTTTTATCGCAGTTGGTGGGAGGACCAAAGGGAGACTTCATCCCGTTTTGGAAGTCTCGTTGTCCATGCATGAAAGCTGACCAACACTTCGTAGTGCAAACCTGTGTCACGTTAAAACGTGCCAAAAATATTCATATTTTTTATTGTTAAATATTGAAATAAATTATAAATATCAGTAACTTTAATGTTAAAAATGAATTGCATAATTATTTTCTTAACATTTTAACGGGTTGACTCTATAGGCCTTTAAGGTCACACATATCTATTACGGCTGTCCCCCTTTTGCGGGGGGTAGGTTACAATGATACTTATAAATTACTAGGCATAGGAACGTTATACGTAAGGTTGTTAGTTAACTCATATCTATTATTAAAAGTGAAATAGGAGGGTTAGCCTTGATAAACACGCCAATTGATATCCTCGTAGACCTCGAAATCCGTTGGCATCCTCTCTGCACTTCCGCATCTTTCTTTAATGTACATACTGGCTTGATTGAACTTCTTGTTCATAGAATCACTCACTGGGTCCACCCTCGTATTAATTGGCTCAAAGGCTTTGTCCCAATGTGCCAGCTTGTCAGCGAGGGGTCTTTCCCAGCGTGCTAGTTCTTCCGAAAATCTACCTTCGAGATTCGCAAGCCTATCTGTGAAGCCATCTTTCTTCATTCCGGAAGTGATCCGATATCTAACTCCTACACCATTTTCAGACTCCAAGGCTTGGTAGGAAATCTTGTGTTCTCTTAACCTTTTTGTTAAAGCGCTTTCCGAAAGATGACTAGCCTCTGGCCCGATATCAGCAAGCGCAGATTCCGAGTAGTCGAGCGCTAGTCGCATCACTCCAGCACTACGGATAGGCTCCTTACTAATGAGCTTGCTGCAGAACGAGAGACGAAGATAGCATACGAAGCAGCAGGCCATCCAGACGGCTTCAAGGATGAGGCCTAAGCGAGTCAGGTAGCTAGAAAACCCCCACGAATAGGCAGGGGCAGTATTGCATATTACTCTCTGATCGCTTAAAAGGTCGAGCGATATGGGTTTTCCTTTGTAACATACGCAATTGCCGAGCGTAGTAAATACAGTATCCGCCGAACAGTTGTAGCCAACGTCGAGAAAAGGTGCGGGTAACGATATGGGCGTGTCATTGAACCAGATAGTTGAGTTGTAGGGTAAAACACCCGGATCAAGAGAAGTGCTGGGAATTGAATCATCCTGGTTAAATATGGATTCGTTGAATTGGAAATAGGACCATTGTGTTTTTTCAAATGTGTCCTCGTTGAAGGGAGCCATTGTAACAGCGCTGATATTTGATAAACGAGCCCTTACTTGGGAAGGCCCTCTATATTCAGGAGCCTCGATGGATTGGAAGAGTGCCCCTAAGTCGGTTTTGGCACAATTGGCTATATCTGTAGACAGCCAGTCTATTTTTCTATTTTCAGTGTAGTCCACTTGACTTGTATTGAAAATGGCCCTTGATCCATCAATCCATTGTGTAGTATCCAGGGACATCTGCAACAATTGCGCCGTAAGGACATCTTAGGAAATTTTTATTTGATTAGTGTATTGGCGAATAACGTGAAATTAAAACTTACAAGCACGTATGTTCGCGAAGTTACGCGAGGATTCAACTTCTCCAAGATGATCCCAAACAGTTGCACTAGTGTTGACCTTCCAACCTCCGAATGTGTATACCAGGCCGTAAGCCTGCCAGTGATGTCCATTTTCGTCTGAATTGTTGAAGCAAAGCTGAGTGTTGGTTTTGTATGGATGAGTCACAGACTGGATGCTGGAAAAATTCGGTCCAACCTCGACGTAAGGAGTATTGCTGGCCAAGCCAAGCCTCCGGGAATCTAACACCCAACAGAGCGCCAGTTTATCGTCATTCAAAGGGATAACGTCGCCGTTGGACATTGCATATAACTTGTGGGCTTGGTTAATATACCCCGTAGCTGCGCTCCAGATGACTGGGAAGAAAAGGGTGTAGCCGACAGAGTACACGGCTAAGATGCTGCAGATAACAACAGAGTAGCTCCTCGCCAAGCCTAGACTGCTTAATAAAGTCCACAGAGTTTCTAGAGAAACCCGCGAAAATGACAGTGTAGTGTAGTACTCATAGGTTATATGTGAAGTCTCCATACCGAAGACAAGGAGTGGATATATGACAGTGCAATAGAGGATCCAGCCATGAAACAAGCGTCCACCTTGGCCAATTGTCGTAT
The DNA here is from genome assembly GCA_022578945.1 of Hypoxylon fuscum. Lineage (NCBI taxonomy): Eukaryota > Fungi > Ascomycota > Sordariomycetes > Xylariales > Hypoxylaceae > Hypoxylon > Hypoxylon fuscum. The sequence continues at coordinate 7,178 of MU400008.1, forward strand.
CCCAAGCGATGTCGATAATCTTTGCTTGCGTATAGGTGAAATTCCCGAAGGTCAAGTCAAGATGAAAAGTTTGTTCTGTTGAATCGCCCGACTCATCAATGCACCCAGGATCAAAAATGTCCCTGTCGCCCTGGGCTGGGATGAAATGACTGGCTATACCACAGCCAAGGGACAAAATGAAGAAAATCACTGCATTTATTACAAGCCACTTTAGATATAGCCCGTCTTCCTGTATAGATTTTGCATCCTTGTGTTCATCGGGTGATTCTGATAATTCTGGCACCCTAGTCCCTGATTCGACATGAGCAGAAGTCGATGGCTCGGCCTTCTGGATTAACGGGTTACTTGCTTCGACCATGATGCACGAAAAGGCGAGGCGAGCTTCGTAGAAAAGAAGACTTTTACAAAATTAGGAGAAATGTATAAGCTACAAGTATATAAGAGATATTCGAGCTAAGTATCACGTGTGCGGTAAGTTATGTTTTACTTAAGAGGAAAGGCTTAGTCGACTGCGCCGCAAAGCTCTGTAACATATATAGGAAAAGAGGTATGTAGGTACACACCAATATGACGGCCACCAGAGAACACAAGTGGAAAAACACATTGGGAGCAATGAGACAACTTACAGTTGCTAGAAACCTCCTCCGTAGGTCATAATGGAAGATATTATACCACTTATACAATTCAAATGCTAATAAACCCACGTGGTGCCTAGTCAAGTTCCATCTCACAGCATTACCCCTGGACACGTGTCAGAATGTCAGAAAAGCCTTACCGCCACTTGGCTGTGAATTCCCGTCATGTTGTGTAACACGGCTGCAGTACGAGTGGCTCCCTGGAAGTCCATTGCCCGATACATGTAGTAGAGTGGGCCATTCCAAGGAAACCGCCATCCGGCCAGAACGTGCAAATCTTCATTACATAATTAGGGGTGCGCTATAATATAGCGCATACCCCCTATAACTTACCAATACTAACCATCACCTACTTACCTACCTACTTACCTACCTACTTATTAATATTATATACCGTTATATGTACTTATATATAATTACTTAGTATGGTAGTTAGTATGGTAGCCAGTATGGTAGCCAGTATGGTAGCTAATATAATGGTTAATATGATAGCTAATATGTGTTATAATTCCTTATATTATAGCGTACTTTATAATTAGGTATATACCTAAGTATCATTAACTTTTAATATTATATAATGAATGTTTAATATTATATAATAAACATTCAATATTATGTAATGAAGATTCGCACGTTCTGGCCGGATGGCGGTTTCAACGGAAATGGCCAGCCATCTGTAGGTACCTAGGCACCTATGTAAGCAATATCGTACACTTTCCGTTTCTCTATTTTTAAACTAAAGAGCCAAGCACTCTATACCAAGCAGCATATTACGCAACCCCCAAATTTCCATCTAGTCATGGGCTCTCAGCGAGAGAGAATTCTTACGTTGGGGTAACGATACTAATAGACCCATGTACAATAAAAGGGGGGAAGTTTGGTGGGAGGGGTGTGGGGGGATGCAGATATAGATGATAGCGTTTTGCGCCAGGTATGTAGATAGATTAAAGAGTTTGTAGAAGGTCCGGAAAAAGCATCATGGTATTAGGTATCTACCGCAACCCAAATCCTGATATTTTCCCATTTCATCACGAGAGCCTTTTGTATTTAATAGCTGTGCCGCCAGTGTTGAGCATACGTATTATAATAGCTAGCTACCTACGCAAGTTGATTTTCACATCCTCAAGCACCCCTTCTTGCTCTTGTGTCTGCACCGATGTAGTCAATCGGGTTACGACACAGGGGACACGTGTTCTGGTTGCTGCTCTGGAACCACTTGTACAGGCAAGTGCGGTGGAAGAGGTTCTTGCAAGTCTGGCAGCGCTTGTCCGGCATCTTCTTGTCGCTGCTGATGATGCTGTAGCAGATGGCGCATTCCGTCTGACCCTTCATGGCGCCGACGATGTTGCGACGGAACGTTGTAAGACCATCAATAATGCTCCCACCCTGTAAGTTAAGTGTTAGATACAGTTCCTAAGGCCAATAGTTGATCAAGCATATGGGAAACTTACCGAGAAGGTGATCACACCCTGCGTCGTCATAATCCAGCTCTGCCATTTCCTCTCGTTGACCGCGACACGATTAATGCCGGTAACCGAGACACCCTCAAGTGGGTATTCCTGCGGGATGCGTATCGCAATCGAGGCCTGCTGTTCGTCCACCTCGTAGCCGGCGACAATCTCCCTCGCAGCGGTGCTGACCTTGACGATCAGCTCCTTCTCATCTTCCGCAGGCGGTTCCTGATTTTCGTTCCATTTTATAACGTCCTCCAGCGACTCCGATATGATAATCGGAGAGAAATACTTGGTCATCCAATCCGCGACGGCGATCTTGGTCTGCTTGGAGCGGCAGTTTATGTACCATGTCTTGAAGAGACCGGGTACATATTTTAGTGCGAGGTAAAACAGATGAATCAGAAGCCATTGCATACTCCTTTCTTCTGTTTCGGCCTCTGCAAGCTTCAAATCGTATTTACGGATTTGATCCATCGTGAAATTGGCCTTGTCCAAGTTCAGAGCGTGTGCTGCCGAATGACCTAGAACATCAAAAGTGAATTCCATTAGGGGTCCGACGTAATTAGCCACCTTCAGATTGTCGGCATAGTCGCTGCGCACTTTGAAAGATGACATGCTGAACGCGTCGAAGACCAAATGCCACGATAGAAGATAGGAGCGGACAGGCTTTGGGAAATGTGCAAGGATATCATCAGGGTAAGCCTCGAGCGTTGGCGCATCAAGGAGAAGAGACAAAAGTTCATCAGGAAGCCGAGCGTCTTTCTTCTCCAATATGGTATCCAGTGACAGTTGCGCTTGTTCCTCGGGGATTGCTTTGTGTAGAATGGTAAAGGCGGCGGTTTGGATAGCACGAGATTCACTGGCCACCAGCCCATATAGCTCTGAAAGATCATTGACGTGTCGTAGAGGAAGCTTCTCCACTTGTCGACAGATGATAGAATCCACAATCTCTAGGGGTTGTGTGTCCTTCTCCCGAGGAAATTTTAGTAGCTCAATCAATGCTGCTGATATTTTCTCTTCGGAAGATTGTAATGCATCAGTCAGATCATCATTGGGCTCTTCGATTGACTGTAGCGTCATAATCAGGCGGAGGGAAGCGTGGATCTCTGGTAGACGAGATTCAAGTGATGGAATAATTGGTTTCGTCCAAAGGTATAAGGAAAAGTCTATGGCGTTCTCCCAGTAACTCCCGTATACTTCCGTGATACATGGTAGGAGGCGCTGGAGGCAACGACAAGCCTCTGCTGCTATGCGATAGTCAAGGTCTTCGGGGGTATCAAACCACGACGTGATTTGCTTGACCGCAAAAACTAGCCGGTTATTCGCGACAGGTAATTCCCCTATGTCATATATCTGCATGCAAGCATTGAGGAGGACCAAAGTGAAGAGTGTTTTCTCTTGGCCGAGCTTTGCCCCTGCAGCATCGCTGATTAAGCGATTGCAAAAGTTGCTAACGACCCTTGATGCAGATACCGTTTCGCCTAGACCACTAAGCACTGCTAAGGCAGGGAAGACTGTTGATGGATCATTCTTTAGGATGTCCGAGTCTGTCAGCCATTTCTCTCCACTTGAGGGGAAACCGTGGTTCTCTGTCAATGTCTGCAGGAGTTCGCTCAAGGCTCGTGCGCAGTATAAACCCATAGGTGTAAGAGACCTTGACTCGTAAATTAATGTCTGAATGATATCGTGCATCAGCTGCGACTTCTCCGTGCCAGAACCATCCCTCCAATTATCCGCATCCTCGGTCATGTTAATGATGACCTTCCGTGCAGATGAGATTAGGTCTTCGGCATCCAAAATAGCGGCTTCGGTGGAAAGTGAACTCCATATAGAATTCTCGCCCATGACTGTCAGCTGGTCTGTTACTAACTCTACAGTTAGATTGAGATACATCACGATCTCTAACTGTTTTGTGGGAGGCAAGGTATCGAGCTTAAAGCCTGCAGAGATAAGCTTAGTGGTGTATACTGCCATGCGCCCAGGCACGGAGCAGCCGTATCGGTCTCTTCGTACTGATGTACTGGGTGTGGTTGATGATGGGACGGGGAGAAAATATGCACCAGCAAGGACGCTTGTGAGGGCGAGGGATGGGTTAGGTGTCTCCTTGAAGAAAAAGGACAATTCTTCCCTCCATACGTTCGTGTCTGGTATCAAGTGGTGTAGCTGTTTGTCTCGATCTGCGCCAGCAGTCGAAACATCAATAGAGCTATAAGCCTGTATAGCTTGCTGAACAAGAGTGTCAACACTAGGAGAAAGTTAGTAGCGTCGCAAACTAAGCTCGGAAATAACTTACGCGAGTGAGCTTCGGTCAGCATTAGCAATACCTTGTTGCACCAACCCGAGCACTCGAGAACTACCGGTGGAAGGATTGTCCATCAATGCCTTTATAGTAGCTACATCAGAGGTAGCACCAAACCGTTCAGATATACTAAGCAAGTTGGTCATCAAGCTCATATGGGCTACTTCATCCTGCAACAACAGATCTAGCTTCTTCTCTGCTATGAGACGTAGACCCTTGATTACGCCTTGGTTGGGTTGACCGAGGGCATTTGTGACGCGATTTCCAAGTTCCTTTGCGAGGCGCCTTGCGTTGCTTTCTGTTAGAGTATCAAAGGTGAACACGGCATCGAAAAGACCCCATCCTGGCTCTATGTTTTCAACAGCACATATTAGACACCGTTTAATCAACTCTCTTTGAAGATCTGGTAACTCATGAGCGAGTGTGCTGGCATGATCGGTGGAGATGAGAGTGGTCAGTGCTGGTAACGCTTCGGGGCTTTCTTCCTTCTCCAGAAGACCCGTTATGTTGGCTTTCCAAATATTCTCATACTCTTGTTTCCGCTCAGGAATTTGACCGAGTAGGTTGATACTTGAGAAGATGTAGACCGCGGCAGGTGAACGAAATAGTTCGACACCATCCGTTGAGAACGGGCTCTTAAGGTAGTCGAATACTTCACTTGTCCCATCTGAAGACTCTCTGAAGAGCTTTGGAGATTGTCTGAATGCTGATTCTATTGTTGCGGCAGCCCCAAAAGGCTTCCAGTTCCTGGTCTTCAACAGGTTGAAGATGTCTAGAAGCAACTCCAGGGAATATTCGGCCGGAATGTTCGGGATAGGGCGATCGGTCCCTACTGTTTTTTCATGAGCATCCGAAATTAAGCCTGCCAACGCGAACCATCTACGACCCTCATCGGCCACAGACTTCTGGGATTTTTCGAAATCCCTAGAAGCTTCTGGCAAGGAGTTGCGAACACGACTTTTGAAGTCTTCTTCCAATCGTTTCCATTCCACCTTCGTCGCCTGTACAACATTATCAAATGGCGAGGTTGCTGTCGATGTATACGCTTTAATTAGAACTGTGAGTTGACTCCCAGAAGCCCATGATGATGTTTCAGGGGTTGGATAGAGATAGTGTGCAGTAAGGGGAAATATGTTTTCCTGCACTATTTTGACTCGATCTTCATCGGACTGGGCCATTTTGATAAAACGTCGGGCAACATTGAGGTACGTTGACCAACCATCAACAGCATTACTCCGAGGTTCATCTCTGCTAGTCAAGCCCACCCTCACAGATTTCAGAAAGTTCAAGATACCGTCCAGGTCCTCGGGGAGTATACCGGTAGGTATAACATCCAATAAGCCATTGAGTGAAATCCAGAACTTTGAAGAGCTGCCTTGTGAGCCCTTCTCCAGGAATATTTTCAACCTAGAAGCCGGCGACTTCTTTCCGTGATACTCCGATGTCCAAACGGTCGGGAATTTTGAAGTCAACTCCGTCAGCACACCGATGTACTCCGTTGCAGAACCGGTCTGGTTACACCTTAAGCCCTCAGCAACAAATGTCTTGCTTAGTCGGGCAAGGTCTGCTGCAACCCTGTCTGATCGCTTCTCCAGACATATAGACAAGAGCTGACTAGACAAACGTCTGACGACAGTGTCATTGATAGTGACGCTGGCCCATACCTTATCCTGCTCAAAGAATTGGTCATAAACATCTTGGAATTTCTTTAGGTCTGTAAGATCCAGCTTCTGTAAGAGATTTAGTACGAGCGCAAGACTACTCCCTAAGACTCGATGATACTTGGCTTCAGCGTCGTCGGCGTTTGTGGATCGCTCATCACTAAGAGTTTCCGCAGTCTCCTTTAGCGCATCAGACGCATACTCGAGGATTTGAGATTGGCATCGTTTCCAGAATTGGGTAACTTTCTCCGGAGTTGTAAGAAAGGAGGAAAGTCCTTCTGTAGCTGCACGAGATACAGCCCTGTCCCTGTCGAAGGTTCCAGCAAGCCAAGAACCAACGATTTTAGGCACGTGTCTTTCCATACGTTTGCGAGCGGACTTCATCAGCTCGAATTGTAAGACGTGGGAGAGTTCGCGGACGCGACGGGAATTGTCTATTGAGATGCGAGGGTAAAGTTGAACCTATGATACGTATTACTAACTAAGCACAGCATTACGATTTATCTTTCATGCTTCGCACGCACCCAAGCTTCCAGGACTGGCTCTTCTGTACCTCCATCACGCTCGTGTGGATGAGCCTGGACATAGGTCACCAGTTCCTCCAGGGCCTTTGCCTTGGTTGTAGGGTCCTTCTTTTGCAGATTCTTAAGCGATACGACAACATTGGCATCGGATATGGAGGATAGATCGGGCGGTTCGACTAGATAGGAGAGGTCAGTGCCCCTAGAGGCGGCTGAGAATGCGCCGAAGGAGCTGGAACCGAAGCTCGTAAAGGCCTTGCCGCTAGCAGCACGCGACTTGGTCGGCTTACGACTCATGGCGACGGGAGGGGTCGTTTGATTTCCAAGACCATACAGAGATTTATCATTGGTCTCGAAACACTTAACCTAATGTAGGTAAAAGGTAGAACAGGGGTTGAATATGTACGTTGTCAAAAACACTTCGTACAAAGACTGCGCAGGTTTGTAGATAGAATGTTTTACCCCACCGTGGGGTTGTCGAATTTGCAAATATGTGACGTACCTAAGCAAACTAAGCCTGTGTTATGTAAGCAACCCCTGTATCAATTAGATCCGGATTAAGCCGAAAGTTGAGTTTTAGGCTCTCAAGGGCTCTTCTGAACTCTATAAACCATCAGACAAAACCAAGGTAATGTTTTGAGATTGTTTAAGAAACAACTAGGTCTCATAAATCGACATTATTGACATCAAATTATCCCATCCACCTAGAAATGACTCCGACGTGCAGTGTACCTAATCATATGCACGAAATAGATATAGCCACTCGGTTTGGCTTCAGTCTTTCTTGGGTCAGAACTAAGGCTACCACGTACCCCGCGAGCATGATCTCCGCATTCCTCCCTCCAAGGTACATACATCCTAGCATTATACAGTACCCACTTACAGTGTGTTCCCGTTGCAGCGGAAGCTTTGGTTAGCAGGTTAGTACCCCCAGCTTCTCCGCATTCCAGTACATAACCCTTCCTCGCAGTCTTAGCTTGTCGCGTGTAAGAGGAGAAAGCCAATCATGAAACTGAAGTAAATAGCTCGGTTAAGCTATGTACGTAGTTTGTACATGGATACATGGATGGTCAGGTTAGGTAGGAGGATCATTCAAATAAGAATAGCACTGTGCCAAATCCTTATCCGAGCTTTCCAACCCGAACTGCGAACCCTCCCGCTTCAATCCGCGTCCGAAGCTCCCCGCTTTGATGACAACTCCTCATATCTTCTCTTCTATGCTCAAATATCTTGATCCAAATTCGCAGATACGTGAATTAGACCTATCTTCGTCAGCTAGCACATGATTCCGTAGTCGTCTCCGTGGTCGAGTTATCGGCTTTGTGTGAGTGTCACCCTTCCACAAGGAACGATCGCCTTATTACCTCAACCGGGCCAACGGTGGCGACATTTCTAGCACACCGCCATCATCTTTGCAAATCCACGATCATTGCTGACGAGTTGTTTGTACGCGGTAGACAGAATAGGATGCGCCCGTTGTTCACAATTCCATCGACATGTTGACCCGCGTTGCTTGCCCAAACACGCCTGGAGCGATGTCTCTCCGGACCAGAGCTGTGGCCAGTAGTGCTTTGCGGCCTACTAACACCTCTTTGTTGAGGGTCGGCCATCAACAGCAGATCCGAACCTTTCGCTTTGGCATGTGGTCTTCCTACCTTGACCCTGAATTCCAAAGAGAACTCCGACACCGTCATCAAATGCTGCAGCGCAAGTATGCCGAAGCACTTAATCGGAGAATGTCGTGGGATCAGCGCCCACCCCACGGGCACCCGAAAGCCGTCTTCAAACACATGCTTCGCAGGTATTGGAATCCGGCTCAGGGAAGATGCCGCTCGCGGTTCGTCAATTATGATGAGTTGAATAGCCGGCAGCAACATCCTAGAGGAGCACCAGAAGCCAAGGATGGGCGTATGGGGATGTCATGGGCTTGGTGGGGCCAACCGCGTGGTTATAATACGTGGAAATCACAGTTCGATGAAGTATTGAATGATTGGACTGAGCAAGCGTCCAAGAGCACTGGCCGCACAGAATCTAATATGTACTCAACAAAAAGTTCATCAAGCGCCGAAGCTGGCTCGAGTAAGGACCAACCGAGGACCAACACATCTTCTGCAGAGGATTATATCATTGATCCTATTACGAACCGCAAGGTTCCAAGGAGCACTTATGGCCCAGTCGAGGATTCTGCTGCGCATAATTCCGAGTCGTTCAAGGCGTATCGGGCCCAGTTTGCCACATTTGCTCCTCCTAACGACGAGGCAAAGAGAAACCATATTTACTCAGATGGACCACCTCCTTCCGCAGAGCTTAAAGAATATGGCCAAGTCGATATTGATCAGGAACTGTCTCGTGATATTAAGGGGGAAGGGACATCGTCGTTGGGAGACAACGCAGATTTCTATCGCGATCCCATCATACAGAGCGAAGAGTACGCCCTCAACCATCTCCCACCCGAGGAGCCAGATGAGCAGTATGATGACCTTCACAGATTTCACGAACAGGCCGCAGATCCAACCAAGAAGTACGAGGATCTCGACGACTACAAAACGTACGGGGACAGAGAAGCACAGGAAGTAGATGTACCTCAGGAGCACCAAGATCTTCACGAGTATAGGCCCTCCTCGTTCGATGAAAGTCCAGACATTGCAAGTCAGGCAACACAGTATGATGACCTGAACCAGTACGAGACGTATAAGGACCAAGAAGTCCCGGAGAAGGACAGCTCATCTCCCAAATATGAGGACCTTGACAAGTACAAGCACTACAACGACGAGGGAAAGCTTGTAGAAGATCAGATACCCAAGTACGAAGACCTGGATAAGTACAGCACAACTAACTTTGAGGATCCTATTGTAGAGGAGCGACCATTCCAACAGTATGGAGACCTCGAGCAGTACAGAGCATTCAAATACCAAGAACTCGATGGCAAGAGTGCTCTTGAGCGAGACATCGTTGCAGAGAGTCTTGGAGAATTTGATGCGAAAGAGCCAGAAATGGTTATTGATAAGAACCCAACATCTACCATCGTCGAAAGGCTCGAAAGGCTGAACCTTGACGATACACATACCTCCCATTCTAATTCGACTTCGTCGTTCTCGCCCCTACGCCAGAAAGCAGAAACCCGGGAAGACCTAGAACGATCCATGGCTAGCCACAACGAGGCCTCAGACGCGATAGACCGAGAAGCCAGTTCAAATATCAGGAGGTCGCGCGCAGGATCCGTGAACGAGGAAAACTCAGTAAGTCAACACCAATTGACCGGTAACTATGTGCGCGATTTCCCGGAAGAATTCTCTGGCTCGTGGACTTCTCAAGCACGAAGCTTAGGACTTGACCCTGTACTGGAGACGGAGTCGAATATCCAGGCAGCTGAAAAACAATACGCTGATCAACTTTCCAAGTCCACAAACTCGGCGAGATTAGAGACCAGCTTGGATAGGCAGCAGTCCGAGCCGAACGAGACACGATCTTCAAAGGGCATGTTGAATCACCACTCCCGAGAAGACCCCGAAGTTGACCCATATTCTAGAGAACCACAGGGCTTAGAAATGTCGTATATGAAAGAACGCGACGGGGAGGAGACACCTCAGACTTTCGTTAAAAGCTATGCGGATAAAAACTATGTTGGTGAGCCTACAGATGTGGTTTGGGAAAATTCATCAGCGGAGAAGGGTACCAGCCAAATTATCCCCCCATTCGAGTCGCTGTATCATAGAGATCCCGAGATTGATGGACTACCCGCTTCACCGCCCGAATCGGATCCCAAGGCCGAGCCAGGTTCACTAAATCAAGTTTCGGAGCCGATAGTCTACAAAATCCTGGCCTATGACCCTACCATGCAAAAGATTGATATTGCCGAGACTACCTCAATTGTCCCTGACCAAGCATCCCCATTAACACCCGCCGAGGTGTTACTCCGTCTATCAAACCCAACAAAATTCTTCCCACACTTCTCTGCGTTGCAAGCCGAGGGCTTCGAGATCGTGGCCGGAGGTGGAGACGTGTTGGTCTTCCGCCAAGTCCGGCCTAACAAAGCCGCGGAGAAAGAGACCAAGGCAGCGGTCAACCCCATCGATATGATGGGCAAGCCCACGGCACTGCCCAACGCGGCAGCGTTTGTTTCACCTGTGGGGTTTGTCAATTACGAGATACCGCCAGTCGAGGAGGAAGTCCAGACGACCCCTTTCCGCTCCAACATCGACGTCAGGAGAGAAGAACCCGTCTTCAGCGGCCCCAAGTCGCCGACTCCCGAGGAAGAACGCAGCCGCAGAAAGAAGAGCCTCGGAAAGCGAGTCCTCGTCGGCGGGGCTTGGGTTGCTGGGATCTCGTACGCGCTCGGTGTCGTGAGCGAGTACTTCCTGACGGGCGGTGCCGACGGCAGGGGTCCGACGGGGCTTTGAGACTTCTTTAGATAGGCGGACTATCTATCGACTTGTGTTATCAGAATGTTTTGGCACGAGACGACACATGGGACTACTAGGGACTTGTATGGCACTGCATTATCACGGTTAGGTAGGCACGGAGCTTGTTCTTTTGGAACCGAACCGGGCTTGGGCTCGGGACTCTTGGGATGCTTTTGAGGGTGGCAGTCTTTATTATCCGATCATTCTCGCCGCTCTCTATTGTACAGTAGGCTCGATTGGTGGCACATTACTTACTACCCCCTTCTCCGCTATGTATAGTTTATTTTGGGTCTGGAGAGGTTTAGGCATTACCTCCCCAATCTATGAATTTTGAATATCGTCGTTTTCAAGTTTAATAGTCTCGACAAAAGTGATGAGTAGTGACGATGGTAATGCACTATGTGCGTATATGATGTGGACTAACTTGATTTATACCATCCACTCTGTACTCGACCAGCGACGCACTCGAGGAAATAAGCAGGCATTTGAAGAAGTATGCAAACTTATATATTTACTTCGTGTGAATTAATACAGGCACTTATTACAGCCTTCCCCGTCGTTTTCTTCATCTTAGTACAACCTGTTTGTATCAATTTGCCTTCTTTCAATTAGGTCAAACTCGTGAAACCCCACCAACCTCGGCAGAGCATGATTTTGGAGCCCCTAGCATATATCTTTCCACCTTCTCGAGGAACTGTAATATCATTGAGCGAGAGAGGCATTCCGGACAAAGTACCAATTACCCCAAGCTGATGTTCGAAGGAAAGTAACGCTTGACGATTATAGACGATTTACTTTTGCTCGGTGAACCCGGGCGTATCTTTGAGGTCTCGCACGCCCCTCATCTGCATCGCGTGTTTTTGGTCTTCCTTGTGATACTGATGGTGCATAGGAGTCAAAGTCAGCAATTTCATTCCTACATAGTTGTTGGGGTTTTCTGTTTCTTTTACTCATCCCTCCTCCCCATTCAAAGTAGCAATTCCGAAAGAAAAAAACAGCAAGACAGGAGACAGGTGCACTCACACTCTGCTGGCGCCCAAAGGACGGCTTCCAGCTCTCCGTGCTGCTCATGGCGCGCGCGGCATCCTTCTCGCCCTGCGGACTGGTGGGGCCATGCGGGGTTGCGGCGGGAAGATTGGTGATGTTGAGTTGTTGAAGGTTATTTGATTGGGACGCCATTGTGACACACCTTCTTTTATCGATACGGATGTAAATAGGAAATTAGGTAAAGTAGTGGTAGGTTAGTGATTTGACTCAACTAAATAAGTTTATAATAATAGTAAATGGAATTGAGAATTGACTTAATTCCAATGATCAATGGATGGTAAGGTAGGGTAGGATGCAGGAAAGCAAATGGGAATTCCGTGGATCCTCAGAGATCTTTATAAGAGAAATGCTGCAGGATCAAGATGCCTAACCTGGACTATTAGTTCCAGAAGGTAGGTAGTCTAGATCGTGATGAAGCGTACGATGTGCAGCGTTGATCACCAGTTCATCTTGTTGAAGCAGCACCGACATAAACGAGGCAAGGAGCTGTACGGTGACCCAGATATGCGGGGTAGCTCAGCCGATAGGGCTTATCGGTGTGGCAAACATCTTGGTACAGATCTCGTGACTCCACCGAGCATTTCATCAGTCTGCATTAAACTGCACATAAAACTTTACGTCACCAAAATACAACGATCACGCAATATCACCAACACTCAACAACTGGGGAAATATGAGGCAATCGTTGTTCACTAATCTAGCTTAACCTAGACCATGAACTTTGCAGTATTCCATCCTTGTCGGAGAAACCAATAGTGCTGGCCAGCACGGATAGGAATCGAACCTATCCTCTCTGATGTACTCTTCACCGTTAGGATATCATCCAGCATGAATCCATCTCAACTAGAAAACTTCACACCTATGCCGCGAGCCATTGGGAATTTGGCAAGGTGTTGCGAATGACGTATCAGACAGTAACCATTTCCACATCAGGAACATGGGACCTCGGGATGATGCGTCGGGATATCGTCAAGGAAAAAAAAAACACTCGAATAGCAAATATAATGACCGTCCAACGCCTCCAGCTATGCAGATATCGACGATAATGCTACCACAGGCCTGTGTCGCGAGCGATGAGCATCGAAGACTAGGGGTATCGTTCACAGCAATGAATGAAACTACCATCAGCGAATTCGTTCTCGATCCCAGGGCCAAGTCTTAAGGGGTCTTCGGCTTCTTCCAGTAGTATTGCTAGGCAACGGTCAATATGTTAAACTTCATAATGGTAAGCTTTAGTAAAGTAAGTACCTTGTGTTGTTTTCTGCAGGCTCGCAGGCTTGGCTTACGTAGGCCGTCTGTCACAGCAATACGTCGAGACTCGTCGGTGTCTTGCTCGGGAATATAGTAATATTCACTCTCCAGTGGCTTGCCAGCAGCGTCTTTCCCTTGGCGAGTGATGACACCGATACAAGACGTTGACTCGATTATCTTACGCAGGTCGGGCTTGGTAAGGTCACACTTCTCTTCGGCAGGCAGGTTGTTCATTATCGCGGAGAGCGGGTTGGATGAAAGTCGGGAAAAGGCCAACTGGTTCACTACATGGTTACGCACGGCAGCCACATCAACACGACTATCAATGCTCTCTTCCGGGTCTGCTGATGCCGTAGCCGTTGTCTCAATCGACGGTACACGAGCTCGCTGAATCGGAGACGATGTGATAGCTGCTAAGCGGTTGGAGAGGTTGGCACCAAAGGGACCGAACGAGTGCACGATAGGGTCGTTCTCTTCGTCCGGGTCAATATCTTCGGGATCACTCAGATCACTGGAGAAACTGTCCGCGAGTTCGGTCTGCGCGAACGATACATCTACATCAGGGATAGGTCGGGGGAGTCCTGGCTCGTCTGCTGTTGCATCCTCATAGATCTGGACAGGCTCGCTTGCGTCATTGGCTAGGAAGCTGTCCAAGCTGCTGGAAGACGAATTGTGGGCTGGCGTGGGTGATTCGGGAGAACGAATACGCGTACGTCGTTGTAAGGGGCTTGACTGGAGGAAGTCTGAATCCGGGCCATTCTGACGGATGGTACGAGGCGATTCATCCCACGACGACTCAGACGTGTCGGTAGCGGATTCCTGTCGACTTCTCTTAGGCCAGCGCAACAGTACTCTCGCATCCTGGACATCTAGCATGATTTCGGCATTCTCCGTTTCCGACGTGAAGGTGTCGCCCTTAGCTAGCTCCCACGTTCGGCCCTGGCAGTGTACCTTAAGTCCATTCCAACCATTACAAACAATCTCCAGCTTGTTCGGCTCAAACGGATCCGGGGCGGGGATATATCGAGCCTTTACATGAACACGAGATATTAGATGGCTGGATGATAGTTGATAATCGCACGAGGCAGTCGATCGGCCCATCAAAAGCTCTTCGCCGTTCTCCTTAAGTTCGACGATGGGTACTGCTGATAGTGGTGCTCGTTCCGTCAAGACAGATGCGGTTCGATCAATTCCTGGTCCAGCGCCTTGGACGCGTGGAGGAGATGATGACAAGATGCCGGTGCTAGAGGTCGGGACAGGTGTAGGATACTTGGCGAATGCAGATGGTCCAAGACCTGGGTCGAGAGCTTGTCTCTTGGAAGGTCTCGGAAGTCCTGGTGAAGATGATAGAGGTTCAAATGGAGGGAGTAGAGAGGATGCAGATCGCTTCACACCCGCCTTGCTCGGCAAGGACGAGGTGGATGCAGGGGGCAGCGAGGGCTCGTCGGCGATGGGTGCGTCCATGTTCTTGACCGGGGAGGATGACATGATGAAAGATGAGAGATCAAGGAAGCATAACTATGGATGGGTGGTCAAAGTTGGAATGATGAAAGAGTGTGTTGAAGTAAAGTTAAAGTACCAAGTGGAATAAAAGGAATTGAGAAAAAGTTGGTTGAGAGATTTGAGAAATTTGGATGTATCACGGTACGGAAGGTACGCCCTGCTAAAAGGGTGTGGGCTCCTTGCAGGTGCTGCGCGCGTCTTAGTCGGGACCTGGGTTCGCGGTGCGCGTTCAGTACACGCTTTTTTTTTCCCGGTTAGATTTCCCCCGCTCCACTGTGCTGAAATCCCGACTTACACAAATTCTTGTATAAGTCGGCGCTGTGCCCGAGCTCTACAACCTATTGTACCCTATTGACGCAGCCAATTCGAAATGAAGAAGTTTGCAAGAACAAAAAACAATAGAAACAATTACACTGTGAAACTTTTTTTTCTAACCTCGAGGTCTCAAATCTGGTCGGGGTAAAGTCACTTGGCCTCTCGAAGGTTGACCCGATGCACAGTTTTAGAGAGAGGGTGAGGAGAGTCAATTCAAGGCTGGGACTTTGGCGTTTCTAAATGTGTGCCTCTAGGCTCCACCTTGACGTGATTACTGGACGCTCGACGCGGTTTCTCCTCATCACCTAACCCATCCAAAGTCGCGGTAGCTTTTTTAAAACCATCCTATTGTCCCTGACCTGACTGCAGCGCGTTTTTTAGCCGTCAACCGGCTCGGCTTTAGCTGACCAGCCTCCCATAAGTACAGCCTCTTTAGTGGGCTTGCTCACTAAGTTCCAGCGATCACACCGCCCATTAAGCGCTGTAGTTAGGTAGGAGTGCATCCATGATGGGGCGTCCATAAGGTTATGAGGTTGGCTACAGTGTTCCGCAACATGTCTGTCTACAACGTACATATGTGCGGAGCCACAATGGCAATAGGGCAAGCTTGTCTAACTAAATGATGTCTTTACCGTGTGATGATAAGCGAGTCTTAAACTATTGTCTAATTCTCACAATTCTCTTAACCAAGACGAGACATTGGATCTATTCAAAGATTTCTAGTAATGCTTCAATCGAGAACTACCTCAGGTATGTAGTCTTCAAATCTAGAGGCAAATGAGATATATAGGTACCTAAGGTAGATGAATAAAATGCCAGGTAAATACCTTCATTAAATTATACATTGAAATAATGAACCTAAGATCTTACTTTCATAGCCCACTTAGATCCATACGAGGAGATTGTACTATTTATATATTCTCAGTGTTATGCTATGCTGTGGCCATGAATATGGCACAAAACTACGTATATACTACATAAGAAGGAGTCCTTGTATAACTCGTTTGGTATCATCGACAAACATGTTTGAGACCCAGCAAACCCAGGATACGCCAATGCACGGAATAGAAAAGCCCCCTCCTTCGGTGAGATCGATTCAATAGATGGGAAAAAATTTGCGCTGCTTGCTGATCTTATATTCGACATCATTCGTCCCATCGTGCATCTGCATCGTACCCAACCTCTCAAGACGCGTCTCCACCACCTCCACTGCTGCGGTTGAGATCTCATCACTCCTCTCAATCATTCTGTAATTTGACAGATTCTTTCGTTTGGTTTTTTCTTTCTTTAAAAAGTGGAAAGGCGATCTTAGATATGAACGCGCCGGGTATCTTCCTATGCAAAATATGGAATATCGAGTTTCTTCAACTGGTACAGAGAGAGGTTATAAGTCCGAATGATATGACAGACCGTATGACATATCACACATCCTACTGGATTGCTACATCACCACGCTGCTCTGCTAATCCGGCGTACGTCCGCCTGGTCTTTCTTCAGCAGACCGGTGTATTCTGTCCTCTTCCGAATGAGAAAGGCGAGAGACAGCATGTAGTCGGTCTCGTATTTGCTAGAAGAGATGTGCATGAGGGGCTTGATCACGACCCCAGCTAGCCGCTCTGCTGTCATGTCGTTCTTATCGGCCGCCTCGGCTACATCCGCCCACAAATTGAGCAGTAGCTTGAACAGGGTACGGCTCGGTCCTCGAAGGCCGCCCAGCGCTTCCTCCCAAAAGTCGATGCACTGGTCCAGTCTCGTCGCATGAGACCCGCTGAGCGTGAGCTGTCTCGAAAGCGTGATCCATCGCTTGGCAAGGGACTCGGAGATCAGTGGCTTCGGCAGCTGCGAAAGGAAGAGCAAGATGAGGTCCGCGGCATCGTAAACGCCGAAGTTGTTCCAGTTGACATCTTCGCCAAACGTCGGGGCACTGCTGAAAATCTCCTTCAGTTTCTGAACCCGGTAGTCGTCGCCCGGCTCGGCAAAAATATCTGGCGCTTCTACTCCTTCGTTCTTTAGGAAGAAGCAACATTTCTGCATGCAGAGAGGGAAGTCTCGCCGCGATGATCCTCCATTACCACTATGATGAGTCTTGGAGGTTCCTTTGGCAACCTGCATGCTCTTCTGAAGGGGAACGCCAAAGACCGCACAGGAATTGGGGCCGTCAGGTTCGCTGACAATCAAGTCGGAGTTCCACATAGGGAGCTTCTTGAAAGATACTGAAAGCCTGTGGCTGCCCCTTCTCACTAGGCTAGCTTGGATGACCGGTGTCGCGGGAAGTGTATCTGTCTCTCCAGTCGAAGTTGTCGACCGTGTTTGAGGACGATGGTCTGATATAGCGTGCTTAAGGGGCGCAAAAAACTTCCCTAACCCTTTACTCTTCGTTATGGTAGGTGATGATTCTATTGATCGGCCCTCAGAACTGATTTCGGTGGTGAAGCTATATGGATTCGTTAGAGAATCGGGTTTAGCATCGAACGGTGATGGCGAGGCCGCCATGCTTCGGGCACTTTCGAGTCTCTTGATATCCTTTGGCGGTGGCGTTGGCGGTCGGCTGGGAACACCCACGAAGCTAGCCATCAACTCTTCAATAGTCGGGATATTCTCCTCCTCTTCGGGCCTTGCCAGTTTTTCCGTGAGTGTCTTGAACACAGGCTCAACGCTCACATCGATTGCGCTATCTGGCTTGTCTCCGACATACGCCCCAAACATCTCACTCTCTCCTATAAAAGCACCCTGATCTGATTTTTGCTCCACGGATCCTCTGCTACTCTGTTCGGCCTCGTGGACGTTCTCCATGTCGATAATGATTGTCTCGGCGTACGATTTTAAACAGCTCATATATTCGTATAGGTTGAATTCGGCCTCCTTTTTCTCAAACTCCGCAGGTATGCGCATGCGCAGTTGGCTCATCTCGACCAGAATTCGCGATACGTCGTCTATGACATCGGCGCTGTTTTGATGTCTCTCTATCGTATTCCGCTTATTAGGCTCTACGTGGGAGGTCGCGTCTCGGATTGTGGTTCTATGTGCCGTTGTTAGCTAACCACTTGACCGTGGGCTACATCGCACATACGCTCCAACTAGATCCAATGCCAGCCCTAGGATAGTTTTATGCGCCTCCAAAGATGTTCTATATCTGGCAATATCTTTCCTTCCCGTCGATAGCCATTGTGACCGCTTGTCCTGCTTTGGCAGTTCGCTACTACTTAGAGTAGATAGGGCGATGTCCAGTTCATCCACCACGTTAGAACAATGCTCGACGACAGCAGGAGTGCGTTCTGCCAGCTCCGGAGGAAATAGACCAGCATCTTCCTTCAAGAAATCTAGGACGCTTTGTAAGGAGTGCAGCTCGCGCGAAATGCCGTCCACGTCGGACCGAGCCTCGCGCACCTCGCGAACGAAGCCATTTAATACAATGCCAACTTTAGCAATTGCAATGTTCAGCGTAGTGCAGCCGGTAGTAATAGACCTTTGAATCATCCAAGTCAGTGTCTCGGATGCTCGAAAAGGGCGTTCAGAGGAACTTTGATGGGAGAGCACCCACAATGATTCCATCGTGGTGTTGACCTGCGGTCACCCACAACATCCAAGATCTATCGTCCAAAGGTGCAAGGCATCGGCCACATATATCACTTTCGATAAGTGTGGGTTGGTAACGGTAGGGTGGGGGGTTGAAGGATGGGAGGCTTCGGAGACAATCACACCCTCAGAAAAAGTCTGGCTCGTACAATAATAAAGCGGAAGCCTGTCGTCACCGACAAAACCAGGCACATCCGAAGCGACAAGGGCTCTCACCTACTTTACAGATGGAGTTTTAAAATTACGAACGGGGGGGTCAGCGGCCCAGGTTGCGATCGAACACATATAATCCGTAACAAAGATCGAATCTAGAAGCTCGCAACACAGTGCCTTATTAGTACGTCCGAACCTGCACCAAGAGCATGAAGAGAAGAAAACGAGGTTTCCCCCTGATCATCTGATGAAACAAAGATTTTGGTTTCTTTTACTCTGCGCCGTACTCTGCGCGAGCTGGACGATTTTCCGCCGACTTGCCCATATGAACTTCGTCTGGTGAGGCTAGCATGGGATACCCCGGCATTGCCAATCTCCCCTCTTGTAACGTCCCCTTGTTACGCGGCCAACTTCCCCGCTTACACGTGCAGCAGCTTCGACACCTGCGCTATCGAAGCGGCCTAGCCGGCCAACTAATTCGTCTATGTACGTTGGAAATAGGCGGGAGAGGTACGGATAGCACACCTCAGCAGACCCCCTGCCTACAATGCCATTGTGTAGACAAGCTGGCACAAGCTCTTTTCTTCCAACTTCAAGATCGCAAGGGCCAATAAGCTCCCTTGCCGGCACCCACTACACGATCCAGCTTAGGGTCGCACTGCATCTTACATCTGCAACTATTTCCAGGTTGTCAAACTTGGTTTTGGCCTGACAGCCTGATAGGGAAAAAGCACAACATTCTTAGTACGGCCACTAAAAGAGACCAAGTGACCTCGGCTGGTGTTCACTCCATACGGTTCGTGGCGTTCGTCTTTTGTTTGATGAGCCGGGCCTACTATGCATCTTTGCAGAATTCAGCTCGGGGTGGACGAAGCTCAACGTCACCAATTTTTCAGCACTATCGACCGGACGTTTCCTCAAAAGGGGGCGACTCGACCGCTAGATTTTTCTAGCCCACCAAGCCCACGAGCGCCGATGGGTTTCGATAGCACCTCATTGGGTCACCGTCACAAGACGAATCTGACACTTATCCCGACCTATTATCACAGGGAACTAAATAGTTCGCAGCCGTCTCCTAGCGGCAGGGGTTAACTTGTTAAAGCTGTGGGCAATGGTCTGATGCTGTAGAAATTATTACTGCCGCCAACTAGCGAACAGGAACAGGTTCAATGCGCGATTGCGGTACTTTGGAGACAAGCATTTTTAGGCATTTTAGTGCCCTGGCCTCCAGGTTCTCGACTCCTAGCCTTTTCTCGGCAGAGGCCAAACTGTCAGCTCGAGCCGATAAATGTTCGTTTGCAGAACTAGGAATGTGCTAGCTTAGAAGGATTCGAAAACGCATGTCCTCTTAAGCGCGCACCAACACACCCAAACTCGAATTGTGATCTTAAAATCCCATCCAATGTTTCCTGAACCAGTTTGAACAGGATCTCGGAGTATTGTTACCTAGCAGCCTAGGTATGTAAGCTGTAAGCACTTTACCACATGCAGGTAACATCCCCCACTTTGCAAGCAGGGTTGCGAATCTTAAGCGCGACAAATTCCATTATCGACGAAGATTTCCTGGGTCGCCTGCGATCATAATGTTTCTAAATCTAACCTACTATTCAGTGCATTCACGAACCACGGATCTGTCATGCATCTGTCGTCACCGAGGTGTGCTATCAATGCTAATCTTAATAGATCCTCCAAAAGATCAGCTTGTTCTGCGACAGGATCGCCTGCAGAGCCTTGGCGGCGGTGCTGCGGCGCTGGCGTCTCGGATGGCGCATGTACCGCGGCGCTTCTTTGCCAATATTTGTCTCTGTGCCGTCGCTTGCGCTGCCCGTTGCGGCAGTTGGTAAGGCTGCATAGTTCGTGTTTATTAGCTCTGTAGTAAGGCTTAAGCTATGTCAACTTGTTGTTGGCTAGATTTTGACAGGTGCTAGTTTTGTATAACCCCTAATTACATGTTGTTCAACCAACCTGTCTGCCTGTGTCACTTTTCCATCCGAACTTTTTATTTGGGAAGGGTGTAGGATTGCTTTCTCCTGACGGAGCAATCCCGGTACCCTTGGAGCTGTGTTTCGGCTCGTCACCCCGCGCATCCCAACTTTTGACAAGCTGACAGCCTGCCAGTGTCAGCGTGACTGACAGATTGTCATCGCAATTTGCTTGATACGTGCCAATAAGTACCGTGTCTTATGGTTGGGATGTCGTTCCACGCTCACCGATCCGGATTGGATGACGACCGCAGATCGTTCTAAGCAACCCAGATCGACGAACTTGGCGGAGCTTGGATCTGCCACCACACCAACGTTTCAACAGTGCGCTCGGATCACTATGATGATAGAGCTCTGTCTCCATTATCCATCAATTCATGGGACGTTCCGTTTAACAGTTGCATAAGCGTGATGAACTTGAAAATTTTCCGAGTGGTTTTCGTCGTCATCGCTATTCTCAGAGCTCCATGATAACATCTCGAGCTTGGCTCTGCAACTGCAAGGCAGTGCCAATCAGTTGAAACACCGTATTCATGGGTTCCTTACATGCAGTGCTCTTCTATGGAGAGGCTGAGCATTTTCGAGTATCGATCAGAATCTGTTAAACCCTCAAAATCAATTCATATTCCGATAACACTGATGCATCGAGTATGTAGGTCGGCTTACCTAATAGATTTCTATTAAGCTCCGCTTGCCCTGCTACCCCAGATCTGAGCATGTTTCACCAAAAGGGGATCACCTAGAATCTGGTGACAGCGGAGGCCTGAGCGGCAGCGGCTGTCAGCCGGCCGTGCGATCCGGCCGATGCTATCACGATCTTGGCTGCCTAGGCTGCGCTCGCGGAGCATTTGTTTCAACTATGTCCGGCTTGAGCTAGATTGCATCTTTTTGTTTCTTGGAGCCGCGTGGCAGAAAACGCCAACCGTAAAACTCCAGACCGCTCCGGTACCTACTCCTGGACCACTCTGGCGTCATTGCGGAGCCGGGAAATTTCTACCGTAGCGGTGGCTACGGGTCTCTCTGCTAGCAAAACCGCCGTCGCCGTGGAGGTCTAGTGTCTACCAGATTTAAAGCACAGCCACCGCCCTGTTTACTTGTTATTTACAGTGTCTGCAGCTTGCCTTGGTCCTCGTTTCAAATCGACCAAGAACGCCTCCAGGCCGAGAGTAACGATACCTACCAACAGCACAGCAGTAGTGGGAATGATTAATAACCCAACAAGCTCACGGCTGTGGTACACGGCAGCACAATTCGTCCCTTAGGCCGAGCGAACGGCCATGATTGCCAATACAGAAATGCAAAGGACGATATTGAAGTGTATATATAAACGACAATACAACCACAATAATACTATAGCCTTAATTACCTATTCACTATTGTTGCAGCAGAGAGGTTAAGACTTAATCATAGAATTTGATGTGGATCAAGAGTAGGTTGTACAACCCAAGCCACCAGATTACTAATAGTCTCTAGGGAGCTTTGAAAACTTTTCGAAGCGGCAGGATGTCAGATATCATTTTTACTGACGGCAGCAGAGACTTGCCATTTCACATATGATGATGCTCGTGCTTCTTACATACTGCCGTGCGTGTCTGCTTTCTCGTACGACTACTGTAGACCTTATTATAAACCCTTGAAATACATTCCCACACATGGGAGTATCTAGCGTTTCTTTTCGAAACTTTCGTGTTAGTCAACAATGAGCAAGGTGAAGTATCATGACCGTGATTGGCAACTATTTCATCTCTCCTCGATTTGAAGTACCATATATGTACCCCATCCTCTTTTTTTTTTTTGGATTGTTGGTGCATAGTATGTACATTTTATATTCGCTGTGCCAAGCTTACTCTGCTTTTGGACCTACATTTTTGTCTCGGATCATGGTCAATGAGGGCTGCACCTACCCGTTTACAGATGATGTTAGAAAATTGGCATTAATAGAATTACCTAGGTACCTATTCATTTTAGTTGTGTGTTTGTATAATGTGTTTGTATGATGCTATTGTGGTAGCTTGTGACATTGTATAATCGTATAATTATAAGATACAATACACACATGACCATTAACGATAGACCTAGACATTTATTTTTATTCGGTCATTTTTATTCAGTCTTCACATTGAGTTCTACTTGATCTAACGTTATCCAAAAATCTCCAAAAGGAGTATTCATTCCCAAAAATCTTGACGGTGATTGGTTCATGTTAGAGCTTATCTGCAGGGGTATTTAGTGGACCTAGGTACATAGTAGTGCAGTGAAAAAAGCTTTCCCGAAAAATTGAGCTTGGACCAATCCCGATAAAACTCTGCCCCACGCTTTACGTTCTGATTGCTCCAGCTGAGAAAGGAACCAAAAAAAATTATCGATTTGCGATTTCAGACGTGAATAAACAACTTCAATCTGTCACATCTACAAAGTCGATTGTATACCACAATGGCTTCCTCAAAATCCGTCACTCTTCGTAGCGAGACTGCGGTCTCTCTCGTAGACCCCGATCAGGTTTGTTTCTTCAGAATCCGCGTATTTTTTTTATATTTCCTAACTTTTTTCCTAGACATTGAAGGCTTCCAAGGCGCTGCTGTCGCACATGAAGAAAGCTTCCAAAGAAAAGGCCGCCAACGCAGAGAAGAAGGACCTTCTAGCTGATTCTGATGCCGAGGATGGCGTCAATGATCTTCCGATCTGGCTTACCCTCACTACCAAGCGACACATCGTCGATTCCCGAAGCCTTAAGCCTGGTAAAATCATTCTTCCGCATTCCCTCAACACCGACCCCGAGATAGGCATCTGCCTGATCACCGCGGAGCCCCAGCGCGCGTACAAGAACCTCGTTGCGTCCGACGATTTCCCCGCGGAGCTGCGCAAGCGCGTCACCCGAGTCATCGACGTCGCCAAGCTCAAGGCCAAGTTCAGGGCATTTGAGGCACAGCGCAAGCTCTTCTCCGAACACGATGTCTTCCTCGGAGACGCCAGGATCATCAACCGCCTACCGGGCATTCTAGGCAACACTTTCTTCAAGACCACCGCGAAGCGACCTATCCCCGTCGAGATACAAGCTCGTGTGCCCAAGAGCGAGGGCAAGCGAGTGAAGCGTACCAAGGACGCGAACACTGTGAACGCGTGTACCGCGACTCAGTTGGCGGGCGAGATTGAGAGGGCTGTTGGCGCGGCACTTGTCAACCTGACACCCTCGTCCAACACCGCACTTCGCGTCGGGACTGCTAGCTGGACCGCCGAGCAGATCGCCGAGAACGTGGACGTGGTATCGAAGGCTCTAGTGGAGAGGTTTGTGCCGGGAAAGTGGAAGAACGTGAAGAGCATCTACATCAAGGGCCCCGAGACAGCTGCCCTGCCCATCTGGATGACCGAAGAGCTCTGGCTAGACCAGAAGGACATCGTAACCGACGACTCGGAGGAGGCTAAGAAGACTATCCTCCCTGCCGAGAAGGCGAACATTGGCAAGAAGAGGAAGTCGCTCGAGGCACAGTCCGAAGTCGAGGAGGCCGCCGCACCGGTGACGAAGAAGGCTAAGAAGAGCAAGGCTGCCAAGGCGGCCGAGGGCGACGACACGAAGATTGACAAGGAGATCGCGGACCGAAAGGCGGCGCTGAAGAAGCAGAAGAAGGCCGCGAAGAAAGCTTTGGAGGTTTAGGGACTCTGGCTGTGTTGGTCATCGTATATGCATGTGACAACAGGAGTTTTGGGGGGTCTCTACTAGCATAGGCTTGAAGAACGATCAGGGTTGCTTCTACGGCGTACGGTGGTAATAAGGCATAAAATCAAGCAAAGCAAGCATTGCAGTAGGAATCCTCGATGAAATCAATGTCACGTCGATACCCCATTCATGTTCCTGATGCCTGACCTGATCTGCTCTGATCTGATATGATTACAATCCTGAATTCCAATTCCGATAAAACCGTGATATATATGCCCCACACAATGACTGACTACAACTCATCCTGTGCCTGGTCATTCTTCGCGGCACTCGTCTTCAGCGGGCCAAAAAACTCGCCGAACGCCTCTTCCAGCACCTCGTCTTCTATGCGCATGTGCTCGCCCGGCGCCGTCTTGAACTTGAGCCCGCCCTTCCTGTCCAGCGCCCTCAGCCCGATCCAGTCCTCGGAGTACATCGGACGCGCCCTCAGCGGGGTGATCTCGGTGCCGTTGACCTCTTCGAACCAGCCGGTCTCCTTGGGGACGACGGTGGTGTCGTTCTCGAAGACGTACATGACGAAGTTGTCGAGGCGCGCGATGTTGTCGGCGTACGTCTGGTTCTTGCGCGCGCGCTCGTTGTTGATGTCGGCCAGGAAGTTGGAGTACTCGAGGTAGCTGTCGAGGTCGGTGGGGTCGCGGAAGTACTGCGCGGGCACGAGCCGCGACTGCACCCACGACGACCAGGTGTTGCCGTGCAGCAGGGCCATGGCGCCCTTGCACAGCCAGTCGGCCGCGCTGCACGCCTTGTAGTCGACGATGCCGTTGTGCTGGCTGCCGAACGTCAGCAGCGACCGCACCGGCGGCGCGTTGCACCGCTCCACGTACGCGCGCAGGAACTGGCCCCCCTGGCTGAAGCCCACGGCGTCGACGGCCGGCGCCGTGGATAGGATGGGGTGCGCCGCTAGGTCCGCGCACACTTGCGCTACCTGCTCCGTCACGTTCCCGTAGAAGGTCGCGGTGCGGTCGTTGGACGCGCTCTCGTCCAGCCGCACGTAGTACACGAACGTGCCCGGGTGCGTCTTCTCCGCCAGCGCGCCCACCGACTGGATGCCCTCGGCCGAGAAGGTGTCGCCGAGGCCGTGCCAGATGACGACGGGCAGCGGCGTGTCGTCGTCGTCGTCGGTGGTGCTGCTGCTGCTTGCGGAGATGGGGTGCTGGGCGGCGGGGGTGGCGAGCACGGGGCGCAGGGCCGCGGCCACGGTGAGCAGGACGGGGAGTTTCTGTAGGATGGCCATTTTGGCGATGGACGCGTAGGTAGGTTTATTCTGGGAATCAGTGATGGTGGCAAGTCATATTAGGGGCTCGGTGATGTTTTGGGGAGGATGGAAAGGAAAGGATGGGGTGATGGAGAGACGGGAGAGCTGTGCTGAGGTGGCGCAGCCACATGATGACTAGGGCCTTCCCCAATCTGCCCAATGCGAATAATTGATTAGTGAGATACCCTGGTCATATGTAAGACAATGCATTCTCTCCTGTGGTTCGCATGATACTTTATAATAATCCTACATTTAATTTTTGTTTAATAATATTTTTTCCTCGCCGTCTTCTTCATCGTCATTTTTATCATTTACGCCGTTCTCTTTACTGCTTTCCTCCGTGTACCTAGTTTGTATTGTAGAATGTGAAACAGGTAACGCACTAACAATGTGCTTTGATCGAGGTTCTAGATGGGGCTGTCAACAAGGATTTAAGCTTTTGGTTGGTTGAGGCTTATTCCCGGGTACCTGCGGCCAAGACCTCGGGGACAGAACACCACAATGTGCTACTAGGTACCTGTAGATTTCATGACCGACGATGGCTTCACTTTGTGGGGGTTTGAAGTTGTCGTCGGTCCATGAAGCCCTGAACCCTATGGTTTCTACCTTAAGTACCTAAATTAATTTACCAAGCTTTGTTTTGCTCGAATTTCTTTTCTTCAATTCCTCCCAACACCCACTGTTTCTCACCTCAACAGCCTGTTTTGTGCACAAGCTAGGAGCAGCCACCACACATTCTCAGCTCAGCTCAAATTCATTCTCTATACTCATTTCATTGAATAATTCACATCAAGTAGTTACATTCATCCTGTCGTCCATTTCCCTCTGTCGTTCCATTTCTTGAATCTTGTACTTTGAGTATGGGTTCAGCCATGGAGCCGACAGAGCCGGAGGTGGGCCCGGACACCCCGGGTGAGCGTACCGAACCGGCTGACCCCACTCCGCCCACCCCACTCCGAAGCGGCTCGGCTCGGATTAACTCCGGATCTCAGACGACTCCACCATCTGCAGGTGCCACAGGTGCAACAGGTGCAGCTAGTGCAGGACCGTCCAATGTCTCCACCCGCCCCACGTTGGATCTTCCTCCCAGCGGTTTTACACCGATTTACCGCGGACGAAGCAATCTTCAACTTTTGAAAGATCTGTTTACTCCACTACCAGGAACGTACATTCCCGTACCACTCGGCCCAAAGATTCGCATTCCTGCAGAATACCTTACGATCAAACCATTGAAAATATCTGCGAGTATTCGAAAGGATCTGGAGGAACTCGACCCTGACACGATGGGGCCTACCAACCATACCGTTAGGAATGGCAACGTGGAGATGCGCATCCCGCACGTCGGTCCGCACCTAGGGATCGTGAAGGTCGGCACCCAGTACGTGTTCGAGAGTCATATTCGCCAGATGATGGCGAACAGGCGATTGAATCTTGCCCAAGAGGCCAACTACCGCCTTCAAGGAGTACAGGTGATTGATTCTGTTCGCTCGGCGTTGTTACTGTAAGCCCCCTTCTCCATCAGCTCATTTTGCTATATAGAAGATACTAATGATCAATTGCTTCCAGGCCAGTCAAGACCTACAACGCCGCCTGCACCATCTACCATCAATTCCGTCTCGAACACCCTACCCACGACTACAGTTACACCGATGCTGCGCTCGCTTCTCTGTTTGTGGCTTGCAAGGGCGAGGACACTTTGAAGAAGTCCAAGGAGATCTTGTGTGCTCACCACAACCTCAAGAATCCCGACCATCTGACTACACCCGACGACAAGGTCAGTCAATCACTTCTCACGCGCGTTCTGTTGTTAGAAGCTAATATAAGATATAGATCTTCGAGGCACCTTCCAAGGTCATCATCGGATTGGAGCGTCTCATGGTCGAGGCCATCAACTTCGACTTTCGCTCCCGCAACCCGCAGAAGATTCTCATCAAGATTCTGAAGCGCGTTCTCGGGGATTCTGCGGATGCGAAGTACTTCTTCGTCGTCGCGTTCAAGATGTCCTTCGACATGTACAAGACCTACGCCCCGCTCAAGCACAACACGTACACGTGCGCCATCGCCGTCGCCCAGCTGACCGCCCTCGTCACCAAGACCTTCGTCGACGAGCTCTGCGGCCTCGACCTGGCCGACTGGCACACGGACGCGCAGTGCGTCGCCGAGGTCACGCTCGATCTCCTGGACCTCTACACCCAGCACGGTAAGGCCACCAAGGTGGGGCCCATGTTCGATCTGCAGGACTTCATCCAGACGCAAATCGGCATCAACCGGACCGTCGAGCACGAGGGCCTCCTGCGCTACGTCAACCAGTGCCGCGACTGCGAGTCCGCCATGGTCTCCCCCGCCACCCCCTTCGCCGTCGACTCCCCCGCCTCCCTCAACACCCCCACCGCCACCGCCACCGGCTCGGGTTCCGGCTCCGGCCCGGGCTCGGCTAAGCGCGGCCCCCAGCCCGCCAGCACCGGCACCACGCGCTTCGTCTTCGACGCCGACGAGGCGGCTCGCGAGCGCCAGGCCTACGACGAGCACACCAAGGACGAGTGGGACGAGTGGGAGGAAGAGGTCGAGGAGCCGGTTCCCGACGCCCGCGACGACGTCCGCCGCAGCGACGGCCCCCGCGGTCCTAGGGGCCCGCGAGGCCACGGCCGCGGCCACGGACGAGGCGGCTTCGAGCCCGGCTGGAACCCGCGTAACCGCCACGATCGCCGCCGCGGACGCGGGGGGAACTTCTACTGAGTTGTTTGTTGTGCTGTGGCGGTCTAGTGCACTACATTTCTTCGGATGGTCTACTGAGTTCCCCTGTCCCTGCTTCTGAAAGCCCATTGTCACAGTCAGAAGTGTCGCTACTGTTTTCGAAGTAGGGAAAATGCGGAATGCCCCGAAGCAAAGCACGTTTAAACTGTTACGATGATCAGAGATGAAGAAAAAAAAAAGTCGGAAGGGATTGAAGTTGAGGATAGTGGCGGCTCGGTTCAGGCTACCTGCTCTTTGCATTTGCGTTTCACAAAGGAGTTCTACGGAATGGCATGATACCCCACGGTCGAATTCTACGGTTTCAAAATGTTGGCATGCGATGGCGTGCGTTTGTTTCTCTTCTTCAAAGGCCTGCGTGGGGGGTTGGACTTTGTGTGTCGGTGGTTGTTTGCTTCGTTTCTTCCGGTGGCCCTGATAAGTAGGGGCATGAGTTTAGGGGACTCGGTTTCTGTTCGCTGCTGCTGCTCGTTGTGAGCTTGATGAGGGGTGAGGATGTTTGATGGTCGTGTAGGCATGGCATAGCATACCTTTGTGATTGCGTGTCGAAAATTAGTTGCCTACCTTAGTTACGCGATAGGGTGTGGCGGGTTTCATGACCATTGAACAGTTCTCGCCTTCTTGACAACACTTATTAAGGGCCTTGGACTTCGTGACTGTAACTTGAGAAGCTCTAAGTGATCATCCGGTAGTAGAAGTACATGTGCATGTGAGGTCATTTCTGCTGCCAGTCATCATGGACATTGGTGAGAAGTCGTAGATGGCTTCTAAATCCCCGAAGTGTAATATGATTCGACTGCTGTCAGGGCAAGGGGAGGGTAGAGAGTTGGACAAATTGCTTAGAAGTTTAGTATCTCACTTATATATATTGATGGTATCTATAAGAGATGCCGTCTATCCGTGGCATTGGAACTGTATCGTATGAATGTAACCTTTCCAAACCGTAACCCTTTATTTTATGTCCTCGTCATAAACTCCAACTCCGACCAAGTAGGTGTTAGCCTAACAGCTCTTGTAGCTAAAGATACACATCCAGTACCTCGCCGATGTATGTTTCATATGATATCTCTCGTGTGGTATGGGTGATTAGGATAGCGAACCTGCCCGTTCATCATAGAGAAAATCGACCCGTCCTT
This sequence comes from Hypoxylon fuscum, assembly GCA_022578945.1. NCBI lineage: Eukaryota > Fungi > Ascomycota > Sordariomycetes > Xylariales > Hypoxylaceae > Hypoxylon > Hypoxylon fuscum. Next base: position 36,835 of record MU400008.1, read on the forward strand.
AGAGAATTCATGTGTACATAGCATTGGGGTCTGATCCATCATGACGGAAGGTCCAGCGGGGATTTGGCATGGTGGCCGGGCGAATCATGAGGGTGTCAACTCTCACAGTTCTCTATACGCAATCTTATAAGCCATGAATCACCTCGTATATAGTCGACGGGCTTGACTTACCGTGGCATATAGCATCCCATTTTCGAGCGAGGCCAGTTCATCGTGTCTGGACATTGGCCCAAGTGGGATCATGATACTGTTGTCTTGCGTGGGTCGAGCACTGTTGCGAAGCACGAGTCGCATAAGGAAATGGAAACCTGGGAGGCACATAACGAGTAGAGTAACAATCGCAACCACAGCTTCATTCGTCAATGTCATGCTCGGCTTGGTAAAATTTCTCCTAAGAAAGATAACAAAATAGGAGCGCAGCAGTCGATGCTCTTTGCCTTCTGATGGCATTTCAAATCAGATGTGATCATGTCTGGTTTTATATGCCTTCGGTGATGCTGATCAAAATGATCTCCTCGTGGAAGGGGATACATGTTGGGTCTTAACGTTTAAGGTATTGAGTACTTTGCTGTCTAGCCGAAGATGAGAAAGGAGACGGGTAGACAAGACTAGATCCTGTATCCGCTCCCCTTGTGGCGTGGTTCTTAGTAGTTCCCGATCCTGTATCCGCTCCCCTTGTGATACGCGAATGTTGTCAGTATCACCGGGTACCAAGGTGGGTACCTACATGTACCTAGGTTGGAGCTCCAAAAAAATTTGTTAAAAGTCAATTCAATCGTGAACTTTTTCACATTTGGATTTTGCGCGATTCATCCAATCTACAACATCGTCAACAATCGCAGAGCTCCTAGACAATTCTTTACGATTCTACCCACGTAAGGCACTGTAACATAAGCAGGTGACTTAGGTATGACGCCACCCCCGCCCCCAGCCTTAAATGTGGACGGTTGAAATGATAGGGCAAAGCGTAGTTCTAAAACACAGCTAATTCTCAGTAAGCGATGCTGTCAAGTCGGTTCCCTTTAATTTATCTCGACCTAACGTCTAGCGAAGACTTCAAGATGTAGGAGACCGAATTATGAGTGTCTCTACCCTTACTGTCCTCTTTTCATATATTGTTAGTTAAGTAACCCCATCATACGCTCGATGGCTTGGGCGTACCGTAGAGTATAGCATTCCACTTTCAAGTAATGCGTGCTCATAATGCAGAGGTGGCAGCTCAAGTGATGTGGTTTCGTTCTCTTGCGGTGGTCGAGTTGTGTGGCGGCGGATAAACTTGATAATGAAATGTAAACCTGGAACACACATGATAAGAAGAGTGACCAACCCCACGGTTGTCTCATTTGTTAGTGTCATGAAGACGAGGGTTGTTGGAGTTCCCACTATGAGTGTGAAGAAGTTCAGTGGATTGGTGACTTGAGGTTCTCGGTATGCTTTGACAGTTGTTTTTTGAGGGCGAATGAAGTGATTTATAGATACCTACCTACATATACAAGAATGACCACTAGGCCTTTGTGTAAATTATTTCATTTGAAGGCAGAGAGCGGTAATCGGGTATCGTGAGGTTACAGCTCCTTAACAGGCTAGGCAGTAATCATTCGCACAGCCCGACTGTCCAGATTTTGGACAAGATTTTGGACGAGGTTTTGGACAGCCAATCATATATGGTCGAGGCTTGCATAAGAATTTGTGATTTGAGGGTTAGGACTTAGACCTGCATACATATGTAGCCTGCCTTTTATGGATGAACAATGCCACCACACCAGAAATTGGACAAAGTGAGGCACTACGTTTCTTTTGCCCGGAATGACAGCGATAATACAATGCCTCTCATGCAGCCTGATCTTATTGATTACGTAGCTTGGAGCATCGGCTTTAAAGATGCTGTGGTCCCCCCTCCCAAGTGGTTAAGAGAAGCAGCCTTCTCTAAAATTCTAACTTCTAACTTTAATAAATTCGCTAGAACCTCCTCATTTCCCTACTAAATGTTGCCATCATGCCATCAATTAAACGTCCATTCTCTGACCCTGAAGGCAGAATATGGGAGCAGAACGAGTCAATCATTCGGCACCTCTACGAAACTGAGAGGAGAACACTCAAAGACGTGAAGCAGATCATGGAGACAGAACATGAGTTTCCTATCATTCCGTATATATGACCTCCAATATCTTGACATAGAACAATACCTAACCATGTCAATAGTCTATCGACATATGAAACGAAGCTTCGAGACGAGCTTGGGCTACGCAAGAAGCTCAAGAAGACCGACTGGTCTGCGGTGTACCAGCATTACCAGAAGAGAGAGGGAAAGGACACTGGAGTCTATCTTAATGGCGCGCAAATTCCTTGGAAGAAAGCGTGGAAGGAGATTAGAAGGTCAGGTGCTCGGTCGATAAGCAATAGTGAGTAATGCCACTCTCGTCTCAATCCGTCGGCATTACATAACGTTACGGCCTATTTAACGGTTTATGTTCTGATTCTGATGCTTGTCTTAGACCGAGATACCGCACTCCCGCCAGGCGTAGTTGTGAGGACGCCGTCCCCAGTAGGATCATCCATAATCCTGCCTTCGCCGCCCCCGCAAGGTCAATTCCGTCAATCTACTTTCCCTCCTCAGTGGCCCCTCCATCCCCGGTACCGATTGTGCCACATAACTCGGCAACCCCTGTCCATAGTCCACAGGAAAGCCTGTCATCTCAAGATCACCCGGATTCTTGGACCACGATGCATAACCAACCGTGGGAGACAAGAGCTATAGGAATCCTCAATCCTGCTTCAGTAAAATACGCCATGGCTATCAGAGATGTCCCGTGGAATTCTTTCAAAGGCGCGATTCTATGTAGGTTCCCTTAAATCTTTCTGTTTTATACTAGACTAATACATGTTTTAGCCGTAGCTAGTAGTATACTACCAAAGCTTAACGAACAACATGGAGTTCTGGCCGGCCAGTCAGATATGGTCCATGTCAGGGATCTTATCAATGTCCAATTCAAACCAGGGTTTCCCATGGATTGGTTTTATACGTCGCAGTCATCCATGATACCATTCTCAAGCCACATACCTTCGTTTTCAGTTCCTTCGTTGAACTTCGATGCATACTATTTCCTAGAAAATGTCATTTATCTACTTTCCAACGACCTTGTCGAGGGAAGGAATGCCTACAACAAGTGCCCTGATGTTCTCATCATCTTACTTAACCGAATACCCAAAGGGGTCCTAACTATATTATTCCAAAGCAATCTTCCCACCACGAGAGCTATGTGGGAATTTTCGGTTTATTGTGCTGGTAACTATGGCTATCGAGATGCATTCATATTTTTGATAGATGCAGGGCTACGGTATTCCGAGTGGATTCTTCCCAGAGGTGCTACTTACCTTTCCTTTGCCGCTTCAATGGGATTAATAAATATCATCCGACGTCTACTCAAAGCTGGGGTACGGGCAGATGATGAAATCGGTCCACGTCAGATCCCCGCTATCGTCGAAGCAGCTGCTACTGGTGATCTGGAATGCTTGGAACTTCTTCTGGAGAGGTGCGACGTGAATCGCATCATATATTCGGCGGGCTATTTCGATCACGAAGTTTCCAATTTCACCAAATTTCTCGATCTTTTCGTAATCGGTTCATTTCATACTACTGTAAAACAGGACCACGGATACCCACCGAATTCTTTCAAGAAGACAAGAAACGGAAATCTTCTCATAATCAGCTTCAACCTCGAGAATAGACCACAAAGCCGAGCATTAGACATGCTCTTGGAATGTGGCGCGAATGTCGATTTGATGTGGAACGGCGACCAACATTATACAGATTTATTCTGGTTCCATAAAAAAATATGTACTCCCGAGGACTGGCGTCCTACAATCTTGGAACAAAGCTACTACTGGGACGTAAAACTTTTCCGTAGATTATCTCGGCACAGCACTCAAACTATAGGCCGTCCCATCCGACCGGATATCTGTCTTGCGGCGGAGCAAGGCAAGAACGCCATCGGCGAATACTTAAAATCACACCCGGCAGAGCCTGGATTCAATCAGTCAGCATTCCTAGAATTAGTATTTGCTGAGCAGTTCTTTATGAAAGATACGGAAATTAATTCTAAAGCCATTCGAGGACTCATTGATTTTGGCCTCGACCCAAACCTCAATTCATTGCCTCTGGATATCCAAGACCTCCTCTACAGTCTAGTGTTCAACGCTAGTTCGAGAAACCCTGGCAAGGACTTTGCTATTGTTGTAATGCAACTACTCGAGTTAGGAGCAACAATCAATTCTATGATCTTGGAGGCTGCTGTTGGTAACGAAGGAATCGACATGTTGCTAGTACTTTCTAAGTTCGGTGCCGATGTAAGAAATGATGGCGCGGAAGCATTGTGTACAGCAGCCAGTCTCGACAATTACGAAGCCGTTTCCTGGTTGTTGGAGGCTGGTGTGGACATCAACGCCACGGTTAAAAAATATGTTCAACCATTCGATGACCAATCTCAGCTAAAGTTTCAAACTCTGAGTGTTATCGCTTTGGCAAGCTACTATCCATATTTAGACTGGGAAGTCAATAATGTCCACCGCAACAGCCTCAGGAGCGTACATACCCCTCCAGCAAGTTGCGCGATGCTCCAGCATTTAATTGGCAATGGTGCAGAGTTAAAGAACAATCCTGATGATCCGAACTGTTTCAACTTCCTACAAAGTTTTCTTTCTACTTATGATTGGCACGATATGTTGGAAAAATTCAAGTTAGTTCTCTCATTATTACCTTGTCGCGACCTGTCGGGCTCTGGAGCATGTTTATTGGAAGCCTGTCTAAGTTCATATATGGTGACGACAGACATCGAAATGGAGAAAAGGCTTGTTATTTTCGATGCTCTTCTTGAAAATGGGGCTCCAATTAATAGAGAAAGCCGCGTGCTATCATCTCTCATTTACTTTGGAGCTCGGCATAAGTTGATAAATATGCTTTTAGATGCTGGGGTAGACATCAATGCATACAACCCTAGCAACTACTATGCATTAACTCCGGTTCAAGCCGCAGCAAGCAGAGGGGACAAGGACTTGATTATCAAATTAGTGTCTGGAGGCGCTAGAATTAACCAGCCTGCGGTTGGCGATAGAGGGAATACCGCTCTTCAGGCTGCCTGCGAATGGAACCCAGCCTCCGCTAAGGAAAGGGCGAAGAAGCTGGATCTCATACAATACTTGATTGGTAGAGGCGCAGAAATAAATGCACCCCCAGCACCCAACTATGGACATACAGCTTTACAGTGGGCTGCTTTCAGAGGAGATATGGACGTAGCTCTTCTACTAATCCACCATGGCGCCAATCCGAATCAACCTTCAGGATTTTATGGACAACGTGCTCTTGATGTGGCTGCGGCTTTGGGCAGGCTTGACATGGTTCAGTTTCTGTTGAACGTCGGGGCCCTCAGTTATGATCGGGGGCGAACCGGGTATAGAGGAGCTATCAAAAAAGCTGAGACCTGTGGGTATTTTGCCGTTGCCGATTTGATACGAAAGCATGTGACAAACGAAATGAAGGTGTTTGGTACGAATCTTGCGATGAGCTTCCAGGAGGACACATCAAGCGAATTAGATGAACCAGAAGAATCAGGCGGATCGGACGACTTAAACAGGAAAATTGACAAACTTGTGGGTTAGGACGGATTGACTGACTTGTTGATTTAAATTTATAGACAGACTAGCATATGTTCATACGTTTGGAGCCGCCTTCCCTAAAATGAATTCGCAGTTCATTAGTGTGATATGCTAATAAAATATTGTATTATCTTTAGTTTCCCTTTTAATTCTATGATCCATTAACCTAGTACGAACCATAACGGGCCTGAGAAAGCGAACCCACCTATTTCTGGTGATGCTTGCAATCTGGTAGCTATGGCTGGCGGAATAAACGTGGCCTAGGTAGTAAGAACTTCCAAGTCCAGTCCTTCAAACCTAGAGCCTCGGCTTTCTTTTATTTGCTTTTCAACCATTTCTACCTAGGTACTACATACGTCTCGAATAGCATCAGTTCTTACCTAGACCTACACGGTACCCTGATTTTCATTGGTTTAGGATGCAACAGCTGTTAAGCTTTTAAAGGTGTTTTAGACGAGTGACTAAGATACTTCTAAATTCTTCAATGCTCCCATATTAAGACTTTGATGGAAGAAATACCGTAGCGAGGGTGACTTGATATCCGGTGACGATACAAGTTGTAAATGTGTGTTGTCGTTGACAGTGGATCGCTATCCAGCAGGGGGTATAGACCACTATGCTGCATCGGGCTTAGCTCTGTAACCCCTGGGCGAATCCTTGGCGGGCCGTCCCGGCCTTACGGGTCTAATGTTACACTGAGCACGTCAGCATCATCTTACGTAATCTCTTGTTTTTAATACAGTTGCAGTTCAGACAACACCCCCCTTTTCTTTAATGACAACTACTTGCCTTGTACTAATAGCAAACGTAAGATTAGATAATCGTTGGCGTCGGTAGGATACTCCCTCTGAGGTGTCCTTATCCTGCGATGGACTTCACCGGTCGTCTTCCAGCCGAAGAAGCTAGCTATTTCCTGATTGACAAGTCTTACGATCTTGTCGTCATCGACTATGCAATTGGCCTTTGTGAAGTCATCTTGCATGAAACTCAAGTCTGGATCGATGTAAGAGTCGGAGAAGGGGATATCTCCTTCCAAGGAATGGATACGACCGTTGATGATGATGTTCGGATCTTGGACAACGTGGCAACGAGGGCCTTGCCCAGGTGCTCGTCGCCCAGATTCTTGAGCTGCACCATGCCGGCCGCGACTCTAGTGGAGTGCTTGGTGTCGCCGTAGTTCTACTTGGCCAGGTCCTTGTTACCTCCACCGGCGGCCTTCTACGCCGCCGCGGCAGCGTCTCGCTCGGCTTCTCCACTTCCTTCTTGGCCTTGGATTCGGCCTTCTTCGCGCCATTCTCGGACGTAGGAGCATCGCCCACGGCTGGCGGGGTGGCAGAACTCGCAGCTTGGGCCGGGTTGACTGAGGGTTCATACATTGTGATGTTTGTTTCTGACGGAAAGGAGAAGTCACTTGGAGGGTGTATCTAAGAATGAAACGATCGCAACTCCCTCTTATTCATTTTACTTTTTTATTCGAGGTGGTTTGACTCTTCCGGATAGAAGTGGCATGTGGGCAGATTAAGTCTTATAAATAACCACATAGATGGGGGGTAACGACTCCTGAAACATAAAGTGGTTAGTAAGTATCTATTAATCATTTGAAACCTTTAGAAATTATCAGATGATGAATAATACCTACTACTTACCTAAGTAACATAGACAGCTTGAACATTGCCAGTCTGCCACTTGTCCTAGCCAACCACATGTAGGGGAAAGTGGAACAGAACCACGAGCGGCTAACAGCCAAAATGGTAAATACGATGCTGTAGGACTGGGTTTTAGTCGGAAGAAACGCTGGCGCCGCGGTCAGCTATTTGGTAACATTGTGTTTGTAACATGGTAAGATCTGTAAGGACAGAGGTAGCAACCAGAACTACCCAGGTACATAAGCAAGTACTTAATGAGATAGTTAGGAAAACCCCCTGGGATGTTTGAGCCTAAATGATTGCATTTCCTGTTGGGTCATGTTGGTTTAACGTACCAACCTTAGGTACATATAGAATCTTGTGCCTGAATTTATTCCTGTAAAGATATAGTATATATCACTGTGCGCCTTCTTCTACTGTACGTCTTTAGATTGAAGACTGGGTACTTTCCCCTTGTCGGTTCTGTTTATATATTAACATGACTTCCCAATCGAGGCTGCAATTACGTGGTTACCCAGTAACCACACGTAGCATCAAATTCTCTCCAAATTTCTTCGGAGTCCACCTATGTGTGTTTTTCCTCGACTTTTCAAACCCAAAGCTAGAAAGTCCCTCTCTCGTCGGGTCTCTCATCGATATTAATTAGGTAGGCATTCATTTCGTTTACAATGAACCATCCAAAATATATGTCGTCTCCTCGACCACCTAGGTACTTAAACAAATATTTTTTCTCATCGTGGCCATAACTAACTCACGTTATCCTAGTTGCAAAGTTTACCTTTCAAGCAACCTTTCAACCGAACTGAATCTTTATTCAACCGAATAATATCAACAATGCTTGACCTTCAGAAAGTCCTCCCTTACGAGGGAATGATGTATCAACAGCGCTTCGATCGCAAAGATCTCGACCCTAAGATTCTCGATGTGATGACGAAGGCTGGTTTCGTCAGCACAAAGCGACGAGCCTCTTCCCTGAAAGAGTCGAAGAAAGCCGTGGACCAGGAACTGGCAGAAATTTTCACCACGGGGTTGAAGACGTCTATTACGAAGAAGCTGAAGGCTGGCTCCTATGGTGCCACATGTTTCACGGCTGCGCTGCGATCCTCCGTTCACTGGGCGAAGAACCTCTTGAAACCCGACTGGTTTAGGTTCTGCCTATTCCTGGTCGCGGCACGACAAGCATGTGTAAACAACCCAGGCCATTCCTCCAACACGGCCAAGCTATCGGCTACGGCCAAAAGTATCGACAAATTTCTCCTGAAAGTCGGACAACGCTGGAATCCCACCAATTCCAATGTCAAGTTCACGAGAACTTCCGATCACGTCAAGTCCACTAGAACCACCGAATCAAACTCCAACAGCTTCGACATGGATGGGGTAACTGAAGCCCTCGACGATGTGCGCAAAGTGTTAACCGAAGACATGGAGTTAGCCCTGCTCGAAGACGCACTCTTTGAGGAAAAGGACGTGGGTGAAGCACAGGAGGGTATCAAAGGATTGCATATTGACCCATACGATTCCTACGACGACGACGAGCTTCTGGATTTGGAATGGTAGACTAAAAGATGGACCTTAAAGCCGTAGGTCCTTAGTGCACACCATCAAGGATGATTTACACCATGCTAACTAGCCTAAGACGTACGAAGGACGTATGAAGGACCTATCGATGATAGACCAGATCGAATAAAGATAGGTGCTACCGTTCACGATCGACTACGCATACTTCGCAAAAGGGATATCGTGAAGATTCGGCAAAGTTTAAGATTGGAGGAAGGGTATGCGAAAAGGCGATGGGTAGGCTTCTGACAATATGAGGTTACTCAAGGTCGAGGCAATATGGTGGATGCCAAGGAGAATGAATATTGATAGATTCCGAAAATAATAATATCGGATTGATCCCACCGTATATGATCCTGAATCCTTCTAGTTGACACAATACTTGTGCATTTGGATTCATGTTGCAGTGGCGGCTTGGGCCGCATTCGATATCACTCGTGAGACTTCGATCGTGGCTTCTGGCACAGTGCCGCATGGAATTTCTTGGTTTTATGAAAGTCTCTCTAATCAGTCTTTCCAACCCCATCGCTTTCCGATAAATTTGACGACATATACCAATCCAAGCAGCACGGGAACCTCAATAAGAGGCCCAACTGTTGATGCTAGAGCTTGATCGCTATGTGGACCATAGGTCGCAATAGCCACGGCGATCGCTAGTTCGAAGTTATTGCTGGCAGCCGTGAAGCTCTGGGTGGTGCCTAGGGCGTACCCAAATCCGCAACGATATGTCGCCCACAGAGTCAGGAAGAAGATGATGATAAAGTATATAACGAGTGGGACAGCCACCCGCACCACCGACACGATCTGGTGAACGACTTGATGACCTTGGTACGCGAACAGTACCAAGATCGTGTATAGTAGGCCGATAAGTGACCAAGGTGCCACGAACCTAAGAAAGACGCGCTCGTACCATTGCGGACCGGCCAGAGAGCGCAATGCGAAGCGAGTCAACATCGCCGCACCTAGAGGAATACCGAGGAAGGCCCCCACGCTGGTTGCGACGACCTCATATGAGACATCGAGCGGGCCAGTTTCGTGACTGATCACGCGAATGAAGAAGACCGCCAAGGGGGCGAATAACACCATCTGGAGGATGGAGTTGATGGCCACGAGAATAGCGCAGTACTCACCATCGCCCCCGGCGAGACCTGTCCATATAAGTACCTGCGATGCGCAGTTAGTCTTCATGTTTCGTCTCTCAACTCTCAGAACTCATTTACCATTGCAATACATCTACCCAGACCTACCAAGATCAACCCCGTCCGAAGCTCGGGTTGATCCGGCAAACAAGCCCACGCAAGAGCTAACTATAAACATGGATGCGTCAGTCAAGATCCCAAGAAATGGAGCGACAATTTGGTAAAGCTATGATTGGCTAGAAGGTCACGAACCATGAGAAACGGCGCCACGACCCAGTTCATGAAGACGCTAAACGCGATCTGTTTCCAGACGCCACGGTGCGAGAATATCTCGTGCAAGGTCTCATAGCGGACCTTGCATAGTATAGGGTACATCATCACGAGCAGCCCAACAGCTGCGGGAACCGCGTGTCAGCGGAGAACCATCCATCATGCGTTCCCATTCCGCATAGGTACAAGGAAGAGCAGCGTACCTATTGGCACCGAGACGCCAACGAACTGGCCCTTCTGCAAGGCATCGGCTGTCTGCGGAACGAAGTTGCCCAGCAGAATCCCAACGACCATGGCGAGGAGGATCCACACGGCGAGGAAGCGGTCAAGCCAGCCGAGCGATTTGAACGCAGACTGCTTGGGCGAAGCGATTGGAGCAACATCAGGCTGGTCCTCGACTCCAATAGCTTTCTCCGTGTCGGTGTTTGACGTGGGACGAATGTGGACTTGCCCCGTGCTGGGGAGGTTGGGATCCGTCTTAAACTGCCCCTCCATATTCGTTGGATGGATGCAATCGTTGTCAACGATTCGGTGACCCCACGTGGTTGACGATGCTTTGTTACGAACACCTCCAATCAGCCTCACTGAAATTAGGTAATGCTGGACTGCTTAATATTAGGCCTTGAGACTCAACAATAGAAAAACAAATGAGAGTCTCTTCTCAGATATGAAGTGAAAAATGGCAAATTTACATGGGCTAGACGAATTTTCGGGAGTCTTAAGTGGAGAGGAATAATGGGGCTAGCCGGCAACGGTGAAAAAGGATATTTTTTTAGCCAATCACATAAGAGGATGTAAACTCACACTCCTTGTGAAGAGTTCCGAGTTCCGGTATAGAAGTGGGCCGCTATCGTTCGCCAAGGACTCGAGGCCCCCAAGTTCGGATACGTGGGGCGGATCTCATACCGTACGAAGTTGAAGTTGAGCAGATATCGGTAAAGTTTACTAAGCTGATAGAGGGCGGAGGTCTAGTGTAAAGACAGCATAATGGAGGAAATGCGAGTTATATCAGACCATGAACGATGCCAGAAATATACAATTTGATCGACACATCCTACTCTTCTAAAGGAACGCCTAGCTGGGCGAGTTGTGAAAGGATAGCACCATCATTCGTTTCCAATTGAACTAGATATCCTCCACTCTGAACACCTCATAGCCGGGCTCCTCGTATGGATGGGCCCTGACCGTAAGCACGTCAACAACCACCACCTAGGTGACAGCTAGCCCTAAAAAAAGGGGCTCATTGAATAGTTGTGGACGGATACTTACTTCTTCAATGCCTCGACAGCTTTTCTGACGACGCTCTCGCCAACGCACAGCGTTTCCACTCTGACCTCTGGAATCTCTTCTAGCTCGCCAACTTTCCCAATGTGAGGGTTCGCAGCGTCTCCTGGGCGGAATTGCCCAGTGCCCATGGCTGTCCAACAGCACTCTGTATAATTGCCCGGCCCGGGATAGCGTCCGGCGCCTGCGGCGAAGATGGCGCTCTTGCAGGCCGCGAGAGCTGATGGCGGCACGCGGAACACGAGCTTGAAGCGCGCGGTAGACGATCCAATGGTAGCCATTTTCTATGTTCTGATTGAATTTCCACGTTTGAGCGGGACTGGGATGTTCATCTATTAAAAAGGTAGGTGAGTGCTAGACGGACCTGGAGCTAGGACATCTCCTCGTCGTAAAGGAGGGGTAGCTCAAGGACCAATCAGGCGTAACATTACATGCTTAGAGAGGCTATTGATCTTGCAATCTTGCATGTAAGTTCCCCGTTTTCGTTGACATTCAAAAGTTGAAAATAAGGTCTGTTCAATTTCAGAAATAAATTTACCCAAGTTCCGCGATGGTCTCCTAGAGAAGCCGCATCCGCGGCCTGTTTGTGCCTCAGCTGCATCTTGATTGGACTAGAGGCTATGAACCGTGGTGACACAACGACGTTTACCTCAGGGCAAACAACCCTAGTGGCGCTACACCGTGGCGATGGCTAAGCGTACGACAACATCGGTATCTAACAGCGACATCATCGAAATTCAAGTAAGGGCAAAATGTTGACTCCTTTACTCCTTTACTCCTTAAGCCAAATGTATGGCTTATCATTGGGTATGCGCAACAACGTTTGGTAACTGTTGAACAGCTGGCAAGATTGTTGGTGGGGTTGAATTGAGATAGGTCCGTTGAATTTGGTACCGGTATTATGCCATGGTTCTATGCACCTTTCTGGGATTTCGTGATAGGTTCATCTAGTTAGGCACTCTTGAGGCCAAGTTTGCCATGATGAATCTTAGACATGTGAAGAGATGAAGTAGCGAATGTGGTGATGTCTTTTCGATGTGGGGGAGTTCCGATGAACCTGGCAGTCCTGGTATGGTGGCACCAGACCATGACGAAAAGCTTCGATAGGTGCATGTAGCTCCATTGTTCAGCTCAGCTTCCGAGTACTTGTACATTATGTATCCCCACATTCGATAGTCGACTGGAACACGTGGAATCTATAAATTGTCGGGTGCATTGCTTAATACGCGCATATAGCTAATTTTGAAATGTTCATCGTGATCATAATTCTCAATTACAATCACTTTCTATTAATTACATTTTGAACACACGTAAAGAGAATTTCAACTTGAAGGTACCTCGTGGTTACATACATATTGCTTCTAGTGCTAGGCGGGTACCGGTACGTCGCTTTAGTGCAGTTGGTCCAAGAAGCTAGGGCCAACTCGAATGACGCACCAGCCACAAATAGCGATGAAATGAATTGATTCAAGGTCACAAGTGCATAAGTGCACAAGCACAATTAAGGGACAGTCGTCATTTTTTCCCACTTCCATACAAATCCAGCCACCTCACCAGCTTCTCTCTTCCACCAATACGACATCATCAACTCCGAAATCATCCCACACCAACCTATATCTTCTACTTCCTGAGTACCACGCGACCAAGCTTTGCCTTAGATTAATTTTCTGGCATCTTTGCGACAGCTAATTATTTTCCCATTCCCATTACTATTTCCACTCCCAAGGACAAGGAATACCTGAGAATCCCATCTATTCCTACCGACAAGATGGCTCCTCCGCCCTCCGCGAATCTGCCACTCAGTGACAGGATTCTGGCTTTGGCCAAAACCCTACAGTGTATGTGATGATATACCTTCGTCCTAAATATATCACGACTCGTATAGCTCATGCTAATATTGGTATCATGCAGTCGCTTGGTTTAGCGGGTACGTCAACAACATATCACATCTCACTCCTCCATGTCCCACCGCGACTCGTTTCGGTTGCCTGCCTGATTTCTCGATTCGAGGCCAACATTGTGACGAGGAATTCGATCGCTAATCTTACCTATCTGTGTTTGTAGACACCTTGTACTGCTCCTATGCATCGTCCGATACTCCCTCTCCGTCATCACTTTCAACTCTACGAGCCGCTGGGCTCGATTCACCTACCGTACCGCTTTCCTTTCCGCGGCACTGACGTACGGGATCGTGGTCTACAAGACATGGAGGGCTCGACAGAAGGTTGGCGCCAAAAACATTGGAGCCATAGGCGTCCTCTCTGACGAGAATGTCCAATATCTCGGTATGTTACTACTGATTTACCCCGCTTAGAAGCGGTCGTGCTAATAGTCTCGCTCCAAGTCATGGCACTGGTCTGGCTTATCGCTCCTCAGTACTCCCTCGCTATGCTTCCGTACGGTATCTACTCTGTATTTCACGTCGCTACCTACACCAGGAACAACGTGATTCCCACTATCCAGCCTAGCAAGGCCCCTGCTGGCGCTTCCCCCGGTGCCAAGCCGCAGTCTGCGAACCCTATCGCTGAAGTTATTGGCAACTTCGTCAAGAAATACTACGACATGTCCATGTCTGTTGTATCCATGCTGGAGATTGCGCTCTGGCTCCGACTGCTCTTGTCTGCTATCCTCTTCCAGCGCCGCTCTTGGATCCTCATCGTTATCTACACCGCCTTCCTCCGAACTCGCTTCGCCCAGAGCTCTCACGTCCAGGACTCCTTCAGCATCCTCGAGTCTCGCATCGACACCCTGGCCAGTGCCCAGGGAATTCCCCCGGCTGCACGAGCTGTTTGGGACGGCCTTAAGAACGTTGCGCGCCAATTCCACGATGCCACAGACCTCGGAAAGTACACGAATGGATCCGCGGTGCCTAAGAAGACCTCCTAGGGTCTACATAGTAACACCTATCCTAAGCAAGGTCGGTTCATGGTTGGATGCCCACGGTGATATGGCAAGAATACGTATACGTACCAGGCTTGGGAAGGGATAGGCAACACCAAGACGGACAGCTTTCGAGTTCCACGCAACGCATCCTGGGGGGATAGTAGGCTGCAACGGATAATGGGTGGGGGGTGCCGACGCAGTCGACCAAAATCAACGGAGTGCAGAATGAGGAGTAGAAGAAGCTCCACCAACTGACTTGACGTAGATTCTCTCTACTTCGTAAGTTGGTGGTCGGTTAGGACACGGCGAAATTCGGTGACTTGTATCGTATCACAGGTTAATGAGCTGTTTGTACTTATTTCGCAAACCGGTTTCTAGGCTGAGAAATTCCTCATGCCACAAATTTTTTACTACCGATGCTACCACTTGCGGTGAAAATGTGCTATGAATGCTAAATATTAAGGGCTCGCCAGGCTAATATAGTTTGTGCTTCTCGATAACTTAAATGAGCAATTATAAACACTCCCTTCGAGTGCAAAACTGACAGTCGAGAAGTAATAGGATGTAGGGGGGCCATCCAGCTTTGCAGCCTAAGCCTGACGGGCTTGAAATAGGCTTTGCCAAAGATACCAAGCGAATGATTACCTACCTACCATAGTCAACATCCACTTCACCTAAAGCTCAGATTCATTGCCTAGACGAAAAGAATCGAAATATGACGCTGGAGTTTCGGTTTTATGGTGTTCTCGAGATGCGAGGGTCCTCGTGTAGGAGTATTAACGGTGTCTACCCCTTTGTTCGGGCATAACTTACTACTGAGTACTTTCAGCGTCGTGATCTATTTCTTCGTCGCGGATGACGACAGTTTCCTAAGTACTAAGTGCGTATAGTCATCGTCGGTGGCCGCCTTATTGGAAGTTCTAGGTCTCAGAGAGTCATTGATTCGAGTCGAGGAACTAGGCAGGTTCTTTCCGAATGGAATAAGGGGGCAGGTCTGATTAGGATGGGCTATGAGAGGTATGGCATGCCGCCTAAGTGATATTGGGTTTAGACATGGTAGCGTATGAAGCAAAGTCATTAAATAAACTGATGGAGATCCAGGGGTAAGCTAAGAGAAGGATTGATGATTTTATGGGAGGGGCATGGAAAGGAGGAAATAATTCGGCTTGCTGGAAGAACCAAAGTTGTTTCCTCTGCCTAAGCTTTATAAGATGCTACTCAGGTAGCGGCTTTCTTGAAGATCCCGTCCGTTCGCCCATAGATAAGTCAGTACCGGACTCTTGCCGGTTATCCTGCGACACGGAGCGCCGGCGCCGCTGTGGGGCTTGTCTGGCCCCATGCGAACCGTTATCCTGGCCCACCTAAGCCCCGTGCCGCTGCGGCCTCTAATACCTCAGTTCCCCCCCCCTTTTCTTCAATCCCGGTCTAACTCTCCCCTTTCTGTCTACGAAAATTATTACATGCATATAATTATTTTTTCTCGTACAATAAACGAGTTGACGGAAAAATTGAACCGAATTATGGAGCCGCATCAATGCCCCATCGACTACTTCTCAAATCCCAAGTACGCACTGCAACAGCCAATTGATCTGAGCGTCGAGAAGAACGCAGCCCTATTTCCAGATTTAGATTACTCGACGAAGGAAGGGAAGCTTCTCAAATTGACTCTCGGGGCCCGTCCATACAGCAACTAGGTAATCGCTATTTCCAAGTATTGTTATACATGTACATGCACTTGCTCTTGAGCTCAAGAGAGCAACCCGCGAACAACAGCCCTCGCCGTTGCAGGAGATCCCCCTGCCGCGTTTGGGACGCTGGTGATTCGCTAACCCCGGCCGCATCCATGTAGCCGGGCAGCCCAGGCAGCCAGGATGAAGCAGCAACCCAGGGTCTTACATACGTGTAGATCGGGGTAGATTTATGGGGAGCGGGAGTGGGACTTTCCTGCTATGATTGGTCATCGGAAAGTGGTCCGAGTTGCAACTTCCAACGTGGAGTGAGCCAACCCCCACCCTCCGAATTAACGACTTCCCTTGGCCTTTGAACTGATTCAATTTCTACAGAAGACGTTCTTCGTCAACGAATGACATTCAAAGCGCAAGATATACGATACGAATCCAAGAGCCTTGCAAGAAAAAGTGAGGAGACATCCGCCTCCGTAGCATTAAAAGAAATACCTGTATACAATTTAATGGTGTCCCAGTCTACTGTCGAGTCGACAGTACTATATACCTGAACAAGCCTTCGAAACCTGCAAATTTTGAAAGGTGCCAGCAGCTGCAACGAACTAGGGTGTATTGGATGCGAGCCTTGCATCACAATGAATCGATATCGATCTCCGGCTGTCGGTTTCTTATCATCAGTGTCACTTGAGGGTCTCCAACAACCAAATATCCCATATCGACTGGCCGAGGAATATAACCATCCGGAAGCTTCCACTCATACTTCAATAGCAGGTGGCACAGCATGACCTTTATCTCACTGGCGGCAAAGAAGCGGCCAGGACATGAGTGAACCCCATGCCCGAAACCCATGTGCTCAACACTGGTACTCGCCAATTGCGACTGATTCTCTCGACCTGGTGTCTGGCGCATTCGCAAAAACCTGTAAGCGTCGAATTTGAGAGGGTCATCGTAGTAGGTACTGTCCAGCATATGCAGATTATCCACCAAGAGCATTTGGCCCTTGCGAAGTCTGAGCCCACTGGGTAGTGTCACATCTTTGACTGCGATGCGACGCATTGTAGCTGATCATGCAATATTAGTTGTTGTTTAGTTGGGATTGGGTTATACTAGGTAGTTAGGTACGTACCCATCAAAAGTGGTTTGAGTCTCTGAGCTTCCTTGATTGTACTATCCATCAACTTCAAGTTATGGATAGCCGTCTTATTGAGACCGTGAATGCCCAACGTTTCGAGCACTTCATTGCGCAAAGGTTCGAAGAGTTCCGGATGGTTAGCAATTTGTACCAATGTTTCTCGGAGCAGTTCGCTTGTTGTATGAATGGCGACCATAGATAAGCTGATCTGGCCTACCGTTGGGTCATAACCATGCTTAAATTCTTTTTCAAACCACTCAATTGAGGAGTCAAACGAGAGGTTAGGGTCCCCGTTAATCTGGGCCGATGCCTTAGCATCGCTACGTTCTTTGATGAGCGGTTCGAAGACGCGTCGGGCTTTCTCAAGACAGGCACGAGCGCGTTGACTTCTTGGGAGAAACCAGTGGACTAAAGGGTGTAGAGAGGCTGGCCACGTTTCTATCTCAGCCGCCGCAGCAAAGGCCGCGGGAGCGTATTCGGAAGATGCTTGAATCCAGTCTTTGTTGCGACATAGTTCTTCGCCCAGGAATATTCTGGAGGATACGCGAACGATTATTGGCAAAATATAATCGGTTGGCTTGATAGTGCTCCAACCTACGCATCACAGTCAGGCTTAGAAAGTCCCATCGTAGGCTTCATCCAACATATCAGTCTTATACTTACTACTGCTGTTAGGCAATTCATCAGCAAGGGCCAGCCCTGCCTCTTGCGATAACGGCCTAGTGAGTTTTCCTGTATCAAAGTCAGCACGACCCGTTGTACAAGCAGCTATAGTCATACCTATGACTTTATTCAGATGCCGATTGACCACACCTGTTGTTATTGCAGCAATACCGAACGGCTCGAATCCGGAAAGGTGTGCGTGGCTGTCCTGAAAGAGCTTCAGTCTCGGCTGTGTAAACAAGGAAAGTGAAGTTGACAGCCGCTTACATCCGTACTGACTCCAACAAACTCAAGTGCGGGCTCACTTCGTATTTCGTTGACGAGGCGAGTAGGTATGACTATCATCTCACCTTCGGGGCAGATCATTCGGTAGGGTTCCCCCGGATACATGGCTCTTCCTTTTTGCAGTAGCTGTCGGCAATTGAATTTGAAGTCGGCAACGCGTTTAATGTTCGAGAATTCGAATCGTTTTCTCGGGTTGATGATAGGTAGGGAGCTTTTCTTTCCATAGCCTGCGGTAGCGTGTAGCGTGAGCGAGAATAGAATCGTGAGGACAATGTATAGAGCTGCCTGCTCAACAGGGACAGAATGGTACAATGCTTTCATCCAGGAGGCCTGCTCCAAAGCCTGAATAATTGACATGGTGAGAAGTGCAGGAAGGAATAGCGAATTTAAATCGCGACGAGAATTCAGTGTTCTTCGGGTTTGGAAGGGGGATAAGATTCTTAGTAGACTTTATGGAACTGCACTGAGATGATTTGAATATACTGGAATGGGAATACCGTGATAATTGTTTGTGCGAGGTTGGACGGTTGAAAATTCTTACTTTATACCTAATTACTTAAAGTGACCTTAACAATTCTAATAGATACCGGAATATAATGTGTTAGGTTACTTATTAAGAATTTCCGTAATTACATTGTTGCGGGTTTTGCCACATAACTTATATCACTTGTTATTCACATTGCGCTGCTTTAGACGACAGAGTCGTGGAATTCATGAAGATTTAAGAGGTGGGAATGGGTTGCACCATGATCAAGATTGCAGCTTGGACCCTTTATATGACAGGGTTTTCAATTACACTAATGCAGTTTAGACGTCGGTATTGTCGGTCGTCATATTGCCAAGTAAATATGAAAGAGGAAGGGTGACAGTTTGGTTCGTCCAATCATGGTTTGTGATCAATATTTCCGAAACGTCGTAAACCCACAGTGACCTCGATTTTGGAAGTGAAATTCTGGAAAAGACCAAGATATTTTGACCGTGTTACCGTAGTCTACATAATAAAGGGACAGGTCCAATGTATGGTCTCGGTTTCTCGGAAACTTACGGGCTCCGCAACGGAGAGAGATCCACTGGTATAGTGAATGTCGTTGAACCCTCGAAGATCCCCGCATGCCTGAACGAGCCTCCAAAATTTACAACATGAAACATTTATTCTTAGAGCTTTCCGGTTTACAGAAATGATAAGGGTACACGGGAAGCACCGGGTGATACATTTACATATATCAATGAGGCCAGCGTAACTTATTACTAGCACTGGCTTCGTGAAGCTAGTACGGCAGCTACGATGCAAATATATTTTTCATGAGGTTAGGGTTAGGGTTATGCGAAATCAGGGTTAGGGATAGAAGAACATTCGAAGGCTTCGTAGTCTTTGAAGTATAAAAAATGGAACATTGGTATGACATTAGGAAAGAAAGTACTCCATATATAAACGAGAAAGGGGAAAGAGAGAGAGATAATCAGCTTACTTACCTACCTAGGTACGTACATACATATCGATTTGGCTAGGACGAAGAGATCATAGCATCACACACATAACGGGGGTACCGCCATTTTAAAGTTAAATGTTTTAAAAATATAAACGTACGTCAAATTAGTAATTGCACCGGTGATTACCAGCGCTGGTATTGTACGTTTTTACTTTCACCATATGATGTATAACTAGGTAGGTACTTATCAATTATAGATCTGAAATGTATTATGTGATTATTAAACCATTCGTAAAGTGCTCATGGGTCATTGTTTTGGAGAACATTTCTGTTCATTCTCTTGTACATTGAAGGATTGAGACCAAGCCATGATTATATGCACAGTTCATTAAGCTGATCTATTTTTAC
This sequence comes from Hypoxylon fuscum, assembly GCA_022578945.1. NCBI lineage: Eukaryota > Fungi > Ascomycota > Sordariomycetes > Xylariales > Hypoxylaceae > Hypoxylon > Hypoxylon fuscum. The sequence continues at coordinate 56,869 of MU400008.1, forward strand.
AAGGTTTTCCTAGCCACGCACGTATTATACTGCCAAAAATAAGCAATAGTGCTAATTGACTACAAGGTATCGGTTATTTAAAAGAGGTGGCATCTATTTCGCTTTACAATGGTACTTGCACTTGTTGCGGTTAGCCCCAAGGAAGCAACGCCGGAGGTCATTCAAATGACATGGAGGTTTACCGAGAATATACCTCAGCATCCGGACAGCAATCTTATTGGCGTCCTCGGGTATTTCCCCGACTTCAAAGCCAATGTAGCTTCAACAGCCGTGCTAGACACCCGAGGGGTCGAAATGGCTCTGCGTACGAGGACTGGACCAATCTCCCCAAATTTGTGAACCTTGTTAAGCCCACTACTATTCTCAACATGTCAACTGATATGACATTGCCTTCTAACTATTAGTAAGTTGACCTCGATGCTAAACCTGTCCTATCTTCATGCTTCTTTCTATCTTTATGATATCTACTGACACGTTCTATCTCACAAAAGTAACACTTGGTTCGCCTTGTGTTTCAAGAACGACAAACGCATTATGGCTAAGGCTGCAGAAGTCCATGACAACATTGTCGAGGAGCTTAAGTCTCATGTCACTGATGGCGATTTTATCACTCAATGCATATTTCAACCGGTGCGGACCCTATTTTCCAAGAACTCCATTGCGGTCGGAGGAAATATACTAGGTATCGAACGGCACACATACGATTGAATTCTGTGCCAGTTGGGAGCTATGATGAAAACCTCAGAACAGCGCGCCTTCGTGTATCCGAAACTGGAGGCAGGTACCGAAGCCATACGGCAATATGCAGATTCAGTTGATGGAATTACTGAATGGAACTATATGAACTATGGAGACGAGTCCCAAGATGTCCTCAGAAGCTATGGAACTGAAAAAGTGAAAAAGATGAGAGATGCGGCTGCCAAGTATGATCCACAGCAGGTGTTCCAAAAATTGTGCCCAGGCGGATGGAAGATATCAGACTTAGATCTATAAATGAGCGGACGAAAATTGGATCTATAAGCGAGGATCCAGATGGGATAGGTTCCAGAAGGGCAATGCGATTTATTCCAAATCCTTGAACGTTGAGCTCATGGCATCGAAAATTCATTGCCGAATCTCCCACACTAGGAGATTGATCCATAAACGCAACCGAGAGAAAACAGGAGTATAAAAAAGTCCATGTAGTTCGGTAGTGTTTCTAATCCGCGTGGACATTGGACTGGGTTGTACACGTCCACTGAGTGTGTCATATTCTTAAATACAGCATTTTGACCATGCATGCCCCCATCGGATCAGCTTTTACTTCCCGAGAATTGCTTCCCACCCAGCTGGTTCTGTAGAGTACGTACCTGCAATGCCATGGCTGCGTTTATACACACATTAATAGGGGGCAATTTTGTACAGCTCTCTAGGAACGTTTAAGGTAATTAGGTAGATGCCTAGGTAACTTACGGCGTTGAACCACAATGGCCGAGGTTATATGGAGTTAGAAATATACATACGTTAAGTACTAATAATTAATTTCTTGTTCTTTGTTGGAAGGATGGACGGCCGATGAAGTCCGATAGTACGATAGTTTCTACTTAGGTAAGTACCCATTAATCGTCTTAGATTGAATAATACCGTGCGAATGAACGTCACCTGAGCACCGTATCAGGATAATTGACCAATCCCGTTGGAACCTAGAGGCCAACCATCTTATGTTGGTCCGAATAACCAAATGGGGGTTGGCTAACAACGACAGGGAGGGAGGGTGTGACCAACATTATGCCCGAATCCCCTACTTCTTTCTCTGCCATCTCATTGCGATGCGTTAAATGTCGAGGTACACCATAAGATCAAAATAAATCAATTTCATAAGTGTCCTGAATAACCCCTAGTCCTAAACTACCCAGATAGTCCAACTTCCAAAATGAACCCTCTGGACGCCATACTAGTTGCTTTGAAATACGCGCTTTATTTTCTCGTGCCATGGGTATTTCGTCCTACAGTGATGAGTCACTTTAGACTCGTGATGCCTCGACTGATATCCCTTACTAGATACTGTCTACCTTGATTTATCGACTCGCCCTCCACCCTCTGCGAAACTATCCCGGGCCGTTCTTCGCCAAGATTACTTACGGCTATGGGGGTTTCTACGCTATTGGGGGGCGCCATCATATCAATACGTACAAGAATCTCCAGAAATATGGTAGGAGAATGGCCTGAATTTGGTTCGAAAGCTATTGCTAATTATCAAACAGGCCGTGTATATAAAGAAGCGCCTAATCGTTTGCTCTTCAACTCTTTAACCGCAATCCAAGGCATGTAGCCCCGCCCACTTAGTCTTTATTTAATATTTCGTTAAATAAGAATATTAATAGTTATTAATAATAAAATAAATAATTAAAGGATTGTTATTAGATATAATATATAACTTTTTAATAAGAAAATATATATAAATAAAACTTTTTTTATTATTTATATAAATTAAAAAAATAAAATAATATATATAATATTAATTTATATATTATATATTTTAATAAATTATAAGTTTAAATTTAATATTATATTTAAAAATTATATAAATTAATTTTAAAATTAAATTAAAAAATTATTAATAATAAAATAAAATATTAAATAAAATTAATATAAAATTTAATTTTAATTATTTTATAATTTATTAAATAATTTAAAAAAATTAATTATAATATTTATTAAATTAATTAAAATTATTTTATTATTATTAATATTAAAATTAATTATAATAAATTAAAATTTAAAAACTTAACGTATTAATTTAAAATATTATATTTAATAATTTATAAAATTATAAATATTAATAATTTTATTTAAAAAATATTTTATATTTAAATTTTTTAAAATTAATTAATAAAAAATTAATAAATAATTAATAAATAATTAATAAAATTATTTAATAAATATTTATATATATTAAATAAAAATTAAAAAAGTTTTAAAATAAAAATAACCTTTTATTATAATTAATTACCCGGTAAGGTAATTAAAAATAAAAATTATATTTTTAAAATTAATAATATTATTAATTAATTTTATTAATTAATATTTTATAAGTATATAAAATAAATAAAAATTATATTTAATAATAAAAATAATATTTTAATTATTTAATTAAAAAGTAAAACGTTTTTTAATATATATAATTTATTAATTTTAATATACCCCGCGAAGCGGGGTATAAGTATAAGATAATATTTAAAAACCTTATATTATTTTAATATATTATTAAACCTTATTTTTACATTATTATATATTATCTTATATTATATATTTAATTATAATAATTTTTTTTATTTCATATACTTTAATTATTTTAACTATTTTAACTACTTCAGCCATACTAGCTGGTTCCAACTACTCCAGGTATTCCAGCCATTTTAGTAATTTCAGCTATTCCAGTAATTCCAACAATTCCAACTATTCCAGCTATTCCAGCTACTCCAGCTACTCCAGCTATTCCAGCTATTCCAGCAATTCCAGCGATTCCAGCAAATCCAGCAATTCCAGCTACTCCAGCTATTCCAGCTATTCCAGCTACTCCAGCTATTCCAGCTACTCCAGCTATTCCAGCTATTCCAGCTACTCCAGCTACTCCAGCTATTCCAGCTACTCCAGCGATTCCAGCTATTCTAGCTATTCCAGCTATTCTAGCTATTCTAGCTATTCCAGCTATTCCAGCTATTTCAGCCATACTGGCTGAATCCACTGATTCCAGCGATTCCAGCGATTCCAGCGATTCCAGCTATTCCAGCTATTCCAGCTATTCCAGCGATTCCAGCGATTCCAGCTATTCCAGCTACTCCAGCTACTCCAGCTATTCCAGCTACTCCAGCGATTCCAGCTATTCTAGCTATTCCAGCTATTCTAGCTATTCTAGCTATTCCAGCTATTCCAGCTATTTCAGCCATACTGGCTGAATCCACTGATTCCAGCGATTCCAGCGATTCCAGCGATTCCAGCTATTCCAGCTATTCCAGCTATTCCAGCGATTCCAGCGATTCCAGCTATTCCAGCTACTCCAGCTACTCCAGCTATTCCAGCTACTCCAGCGATTCCAGCTATTCTAGCTATTCCAGCTATTCTAGCTATTCTAGCTATTCCAGCTATTCCAGCTATTTCAGCCATACTGGCTGAATCCACTGATTCCAGCGATTCCAGCGATTCCAGCGATTCCAGCTATTCCAGCTATTCCAGCTATTCCAGCGATTCCAGCGATTCCAGCCATACTGGCTGATTCCACTGATTCCAGCGAATCCAGCGATTCCAGCTATTCCAGCTATTCCAGCTATTCCAGTGAATCCAGCGATTCCAGCAATTCCAGCTATTCTAGCTATTCCAGCTATTTCAGCTATTTCAGCCGTACTGGCTGAATCCAGCTATTTCAGCTATTTCAGCTATTCTAGCCATTCCAGCCATTCCAGCCATACCGGCTGATTCAGCTATCCTCCGGATAGGTATTAACTTTTTTTTTTCGGCCGCTCTTTATTTCATTTTATCACTAACTCTTAATTATATATAAAACCTTTTTAACTTTTAATTAAAACTTTTTATAAGAAAAAGTTTTTTAAACTTTTTTTTTTTATTTAAAACTTTTTAAAATTTATTTTAATTTAATATTAAAATTTTTAAAATTTATAAAAAATTATAATAAAAAATAAAAATAAAAGTTTAAAAAATTTTATTAAAAATTAATATAAATATTATAAAATTAAATAATTTTTTATAATTTTTTAATTAAAATAATTATTATTATTAAAAAAAATATATAAATATTATATTATAAATATATAATAATAATATTTATATATTTAAAAAATTATTTAATATTTTAAAAAAAATATTAAAATTATTTTAAATTTAATAATATATTATATAAAAAAAAATTATTATATTATTTAAAAATTTATTATTTAATATTTTATATTAATTAATTAAAAAAATAAATATTATT
>MU400009.1:0-61068 GCA_022578945.1 Hypoxylon fuscum
ATAAATAATTATTAAATTAATATTATATAAAGTAATATTATAAAATTAAAATTATTTATATAAAAAATTATAATATTTATTAAAATATTATTATATTTATTATAAATATAATAATTATATTAAATTTTTAATATTATTTTAAATAAATAAAATAATTTTATAATTTATAATTATATTTATAATCGTTTTTTTTTTTTATATTAAGGTATTAAATGTAAATTACACCGTAGGTAGGTACGCATCCACACGTGCGTGCACGGTGCACTATGTATACCTCCGGTAGCAAAGATGTGTTTCTTCATGTAAATTAACTTGTGGTTTGCGTGAATATGCCCCGCAGTACGTATCGCTATGTACGTATTTAACAGTGCGTAGGCATGTACATGTAGGTAAGGTAGGTACATACAATCCGCACATATGTACATAAGAACTTGAATTACCCACATGTGCACCTAACTGTGAATGACGACGAAGGCAACTGGGTCAGCTTTGCAAGTTGCAACCACAGATGACTGATTGTAAACTTCAAACTTTCCCACAACACGTTGGAACATTTATTATTTATTATCAAGCACCTCCAAATTGGTCAATACATACCTAACCTGACACACATATAAGCCAAAACCCGATCACGCCACCACGCCGAGGTTCAAGGCGCATACGATTTCAATAAATAGGTACCTAAGGCACCTTAGTTTGCCGGTACCTCCGTTTCTACATAATACCTAAAATACATGTACATTCCCTTTACGAACGGACAAATCCTCAACCTTCTCCAACACCAATCGCCTCTGTCGTCACACTGTCGACACAATCCCGACATCTTTATATTTCTTATTACCTAGGTAGATAGCAAGGTGCGTCGCCTTAGACACGGTACAACTTGTCTCCTTTTCTTCCTCTACTTTGTCAGCTGCTAACTGCACGATTTAAATAGTACCTAACCTACATACCTCTCGAGGCTGCCTCTTGTAGATATTCGAAACCTCAGGATTGACTGCTGTATGCACTCTACGTAACACACACCCAACATCAGCCCGTTTCTCTTCGGATACCTGCGCTGTGTGCCTTCTCTGTCGGTTTGGTTTGGGTAGTATATACTCAATACCAAATCAACTATACCTACGCGTATATGGCACAGAACAGCAACGAAGTAGTACCCGATAATCTCACCATAGAATTTCGCGATCTAGTAAATCGGTTATCGCAACACCAAGACGAATTGCGTGCGCAGCTTGATCAGATCAACCGAGGCCAAGTCGGACTGCGTGCGCAGGTCCATCAGGTCCATCAGCTCGAGCAATCTGTACAGGAAATTGACCAACAAGCTATCAACCAACCAAATCCAACCAAGCAACCATCACCAAAGTAACCTCTCTTTAATCTGGCGTTCCGAGCCCTTCGAGCAACTGGCCTGGCTATCGGCCTTGGACTCACTGCCTTTGCCGCCTATCAACAGTCCAGGCAGGGCCAGATGGCGTCCAGAAACCAGCACCTCGATGCGACAGCCGATCGCGAAGTTGTCTACTGCCATCGCTGCGAACACGAGTGGTATCGAGACGATCGCCCAGACACTCTGGAATGTCCTCGGTGTGAGGGTGATATTACAGAGATAGTGGGTTAATTCATCTATGCCGTTTATAACACTCTGCTAATCAGCTTCCAGGTTTCACTAGAGAACGACCCTCGTAGCATGAATGGCAGCGTGAATAGTGCCGATTCACTTTCCGAATTCGAGCGCAGACTTCGCCGTAGCCGCTTCGATTCCGACGATGACCCCGAGGAAGAGGACATTGAGGAACACATATTCGGTGGTCCCGGGGGATTCTTTGGTCAACGACATATCTACCGCTCGCCTGACCGTCAAGGCACTGGAGGTCCACGAGCCGCTCCTGATAATGCCGACCAGATAATGCGTAGATTCACCGAGTTGATAGGAGACATAGGAGGCCCAGCTATGGAAGGCCCGGCCATGGTTGGTCGATCTGGCCCCGAGACGTTATTTCCTAGCCCCGGCCAACGAGTTACGCTCCAGAGATTCTCCGGCCCTGGCTACACTGGCGGTGTCAGCAGCTTCACCATTAGTACTGGTTCTAGCAGAGCACGCCCCGAGCCTCGTCGTAGCTCAGGGGCTGGCATGGGTCCTGATGACCCGTTTCAAAGGTATGGCTATGATGATCTTCTATATCAATTTGGTCCACTATTACTAAATCATGATCCAGGACATTTAGCAGCATCCTGAGAAGCAACTTGCCCCCCGGTCCCGATGCCCCTGGTGCGCCAAACCAACAAGGTGCGGACGGCAATGCTCGCCCGGCCGCAGACTTCTCCATGGCTTTAAGTCAGCTTATCGCGAGTCTCATAAACCCTCATATGGCGCACGGCGATGCCGTTTACTCCCAGGAGGCATTGGACCGTATCATCACGAATCTGATGGAGGCGAACCCTCAGTCAAACGCGCCCGCACCCGCCTCGGATGAAGCTATCGCAAAGCTACCCAAGAAGAAGTTGGATGAAGAGATTCTAGGACCCGAACTCAAGGGCGAATGCACCATTTGTATCGATGAGATGAAGGTGGGAGATGAAGCTGTCGTGCTACCGTGCAAGCACTGGTTTCACGAACAATGTGTCGTTTTATGGTTGAAGCAACACAACACTTGTCCTATCTGTCGTGCCCCGGTCGATGGCGAAGCCGCTGGTCGACCTGGTGGTGCAAGCCCGAGTTCTCGTCCGCCGCCTCTAGTTCCGACTCACTACAGAAGATCTGGAACCACAGTCCAACGAAGAACCGAAGTTGGTTCATCTAGCCAACGAGAGGCAACCCGTCGAAACTCGAACTCTCCCCCGATGTACCCTGGGTCGGCACAGCCATCCAGTATCAGAAGTCCTTCCCCATCTAACCGTGGTTCTGCGCAGGGTGAGAGAGCCCGTGATAGTAGAGGAAATTCCGGTAGCGGACCCCTGCATTGGCTTCGCGACCAATTCAGGGGAGATAGACGCTCGTGAGTCTTCCTTCAACCTTGATTCACGAGTTCCGCTAGTATAATTGAATGCTATATTAAATAGCACGACAAAAATTCTAGGGGGTCTCGATGTCGATACCAACACGCTATGAATTAATGAATCACGTCACCACTCTCTTTCTTTTTTTTTAGCTCCTAGGAATGGCATGTCTCTTGAGTCGAGCCTCTGGCCCGTCTAGTATGGCATTTTGCCATCGCCCGCTCGATAAATATGATCCAGGCTTCCCTGATTGTCTGGAGTTGTATGATTAGTGAGCTTGAGAGTGCCCGGACACAATACTAGCAAGAGGGATGAGGTCAAATAAGTTGTTCACACAACTTTCAGGGGAGGAAAACGGGTCGAATGTGTCCTAGGATAGATCCCTGTGCCTTAATAAGTCCGAGTTTTGCGATGAATTAACATGAATCGAGGCTTACGTATCAAGCAAATGCCTCGCAAGGAAATTGGTCCGGTTTCATTCCTGCCGTCTATTTTATCAAGCAGCCTTTGTTCTCCGACTACATCCTACCACCAATAACTCTACCCAACGTAGATAATACAGTAATAAAGCATAATCCGGCAATTCGATACCTTGACACTTAGGTAGGTGTACAAGGTAGTGAACTTAAATCTACATTGAAAAAATGATGAAAGACCACCTTTTCTAACAGTGGGGAGGGAGTTAAGCAAAAGTAAAACATTCTTCTCATCAAAATTCACACATTTTCTAGCTAGAGCAATTAAGTACGCTCCCGCGGCATATAATTATCATTGGGGATGAGTATTTATTATTCTACAGGTTTGAAATTATAGATAGGGGAAGCTAGAAGCCAGCCGAAACAGAAAACAAAGCATAGGAAACAGCTGAACAATGAACAATGCGGAATAAAGGAAGCCAAGGATAAGCAGCCTGTCCCTTATAGTATTAGTAGTAAGACGTGTCAACTGTTGAAATACTCCCGGCTTCCATACTGTATGGTATTTCAAACGTTCGTTGGTATAACTACCACAATCCGACCTGTTAGGAGGAAAAAGAGGGAAGATAGGTACCTTTATGTCAAACATCTTAGGCCCTTGTCCTACACAACTGCCGGTATGGGTAGGCTAACATACGGACGTCGACAGGGACATATAACTCGATGATGAAAGAGAGGTCGTCAGCGTTTCCTAAAGGGTGGGCACTCTTGTAAAAGTAACCGGTGTAGCTTAGGAAGTAGTACACGCTGTGCACCTTCGTCTCGCCAAGCCTAGCGAGTAAGCCGGTAGCGAGCCTCGACTGTGCTGAAGTGTCGTTAGTGTTGATGAGAACACTCTCGATAGCTGCGAGACGATAGATGTCGCCCTTGGGGACTTTCCGTTTCGCCTCGTGAGCCCTGAGAATTCGGGAACGAAGTTGCTCGCCGTCCTCTAGGAGAAGGGCGTGCCGAGCTTCCTGATGACGCAACTCTTGGATATGTCCCTCTCCAATTCTTCGGTTGCGCCTCTGTCGTCGACGTAGGGCAGCGAGGAGCTTAGTAAACGCCCGAGAAATAGCCCGGAATCTAGTGCCGCGAGGGTCACGTTTCGATTCGAGCCTAGGCATTAGGTACGGTTAGTAAGATAAGGTCGCTATCACGAGAAAAGTCGTCGAATCAGTTATATGACGAACCTACCAGCAAACGACCTACACCAATGGTATCTAGCTTTTAGTAAGTAGTTGTTTAGCACCTAGTGGTACAGTTCGGGGAAGAAGGGAACCAATGAAGCGCATTCTTTTTCGCCCTCTTATATGCCTCTAAAAATAGACATAGAGGCATTGTTTCTAGAACAAAGCAGTTGTTCTCGAGAAGTTGAATAGTTGAGTTAGTTAGATTTAAAGGCAGTTGTTTAGAGGCTATGATAAGTACCTGGTAACCTTTAATGTTCTTTGATTGATAAGAGAACAGGTATATCTTGCCGGCTTTTAGTATTTAAGCAGCGTCAAAAGATGAATTCTATGATAGAAGCGAATGATATCATAAAATAGAGAGCAATAAGAAGAATAGGGGTAGGCACCTAAACTATGGTTTGTAAGCCACTCGTGGCTGTGTAAAGTTCAGGGTTACCCCTATTCCATTACACCATCTTACCGACTTGCCTAACATAGACAGATGCCTCGTATTCTACTCCGATCCCATTTCAATCTTCAGTTCTCTCTTTAGTCATAAATCCCAGCTCTGAACTCCGTGTTCTGTTAAATGACAATCCAAATATCACAGGACTAGCTCCTAGGTAATGCAGGACCTTTCGTGAAGACACTTGTTTCATACAGAAACAAATACCAACCCCTTTGCCCGGTCGGTGAAATTTCGAGCAAGTATAAAGCAACTTCTACGGAGAATCGGTACAGCTATATTACAATGTATGCCACTCGCATTGAGGGATAGTGATTAGGGTTGACGCTGTAAGCTCAGGTTGGATACGAGTTCTTCAAGTAGCAGACTACTCCATTTGTGGATCTATAAACGTCTATGAAGCTCCAAGAATATGCCTCGTCCTTGAGGGTTGCATCTAGAGTTTATCTCGAACAAGGCAGGCTCCGTCCCTCGACTCCAAAATTGCGTTTCCATGTGCAGAAATCTGCCTGACAACTAACCTGCGCACTTTCGGTCAAACCCACATATACTATGTAGATAATCGTAGAGATCTAGACTTGGTATGCTCTAGATTTCGAGACCATCAATTTGAATCTCTATGTGCCAGCTTGCGTAATAACTCGCTTAGATACGAGAGATGGTTGTGAAAGGCCGGAATAGATGCGAAGGCTGCATAGGAAACCAAGCAAATCACATTACCGTCAGCTCGGAAGGGTGGGATACATCAGCAATGCCCCCCGTCTCTCGTAAATTTATTCTCCAGTGTCGATCCAGCATGGGATGGCCAGTCTCGGCTACTAGCGACGATGGTTTGTAGTCAATATAGGCGGATTACCCCAGACCAGGATGAAACGACCGTTGCGGCCCAACGACCCATCTCACGTCTGTATCCTAGTCTTCTTTCCCACTCAAGTCACCGTATGCATAGATCGCGCGTAGATTGCCAATAGAATAAGCAGGTACCTAGCCAATGCCTAATATGTCTGTGCTTGGGGTGTCTACTAGGTCCGACATATTGGGAGCTGGAACCTCTCCTAGCCCAAGACGCAAGAAGTATTGGTGACTAATTTCGATGGAGACTATGATCCTTAACTCACGATTATCATCTTACTTTATATGCATAAGCCACGCATATAAAACCCAGTTAGTGATACCGTGATTTCCTACCACAGGTTAGTATGCTTATATATTAAAACATAGGCTAATTGTAAGAGTCTACTATGGCTGCGACCAACGATATTACCTAGGACACAGCTACCGTATTGTATCGATCTAGTATTTTACTTAGTGAAATAGTTAGGACCATTCAAAATATTACTTGCCCGTAATGACCTACCATAGTATGGTTGTATTTTGATACGACAGAAGTTAGAAATACGGTGTAGAGAGATTCAATCACGTAGACTAAAGCTGCCCAGATATCTTAGATACTATTTGAACGCACGCGGGGTCTATGTTGTGTCTGTTGGCCCTGGCTCTGTTTATTTAGATCTTCGACAGTCTAGTCAATGTAAGGTTTCAAAGGATCTTCAATATATCCTCATAGTCGAGTGGGACCCGAACTTACGAAGAACTACGAGGGGACGCCTCTTAACGTCTAGTGACTCTAACTTGCCCATGCAACAAATATTCGACAACTTAAGTCCAGTCATTTCTACACTTTACAAAGCCGACATGTTATGAACTCGTTATTCGAGAATAGGGGAAATCAACCTTGCTCGGTTTGTGCCCAACAATATGTGAACCAGAGAAGTTTCCTAGATCGACTTAGTATATAGCCTCACAACTTTTCTTTCAAAGAATTTTAGCAACGAGACCGATTCACCGCCATCGTGGCAAATGCCGGGGACCCCTAGGCATCACTTCTACCGGCCCATTCGGTATTAGGATCTTCTGAACTGAGAAGGCAGCCAAGAGGTCGAGAAGGACATAGAATCGTATGAAGGTGTTGTGACTGCTAGCAACGGGGTTCGAGCTACAGCTGCAGCATTATCGAATAATGCAATGGTTACACAAAGGCAGATTCTAGTGTATTCGGTCACCGGTAGGGCGCATTTCGTCATATAATGTATGTAGATGATCGCGTGTTCGTCAAGACCTGCGTGCGTCAGGGATCCCGGTCTGAGGAGACTTATGAGGTTCGCGATGCCTGTACTTGGCGGATCAATGTACCGTATGCAACTCATTCGTCTCCCGCTAGGTCCCGTAACTCCGCTTTAAATTGGAAGTGACGTTGAACCCTCACCGGTAGCAACACAATGCGATCGATTGAAAAGAGACGAGGCTTTCTAGAGGCTGCAGACAAGCTCTCACTTCTAGGCGAATGTTGTCCTTCACCATACGGTATTGGTGTTTTGTTTTTAGAACGCTGAGTAATGGGTAGGCCACCGTTCATTCGTCGATACCCCAGGTTTAGTCAACTATGAAGATGCAGAGTTCGATGCAGTGGGTAGACTGCTCTGCCTGAAATAAGTCTAGTCTTTTCGACAATGCCCGTGCCACTTATATGTATTGTCATGCCGTGAGCCCATCTCACTTATACCAGACTCCCGGGATTTCTAGGGCTTAGTAGCTGCAAGGTTAATAGGTGATCAGACGATGGTAACGGGATTTGACTTGATTGAGAGCAAAGCCCGTCGACGGGTGAGTCAAGAAAGTTCTGAAAAGAAGCTGTGCCTGTCAGATTTCGATGCCTCAAGCTTCCATACATGACATGCATAACAACGTTGCAACGGAAACATGATCGCGCTCCACGGAGACGACGGACGGGACCGACTACGCAAGACTGCCATTCCACGGGCCATTGCTTATTGTTCAGGTGGGCGAGGTCGTCGGAATGTTGTCGCAGTCTTACTAATCATCTCAATAGAAGGTCAGAACTCAAGTCGTAAGCTTGTTTGACCAACCATTCACGCCCTTCTTACATTACGAAGCTTCGAATAGTAATTGACGTAATGATCGTTCTAGACCGGCTTGTATTTGATCTGCTTCCAGGATTGGGATGCTAGACTCTGGGGATGGATGGAAGTTGGGGGTAAGCCGCCTAGAGTTACCTAACTCGAAAGAAAAAGACTGTGCTCTATATGTACCTATCAATCCAAGGAGGTGTCTTTTAACTTTGGGCGATAGCGAATATAGTCCAATGTACATAGTCCTGGAATTATTCTCCAGCAACGATGCTAGATTGCATGTAGTGATGTGGAGTCTTCCGACTTAACCCGGAACATGAATTAATACAATCTGATCAGTCATAGTATTTATTCGCTCTGCTGGCAAACTGTTTAAGTTAATGGAGACTCGACTCGGCCGACAGGCCGGTCCATGCAGACACATAAAGTCGATCAGTCAGCACGCGTCTTCGGCATTTCCACTCACAGCGCGTGCCTGCAGGTTCATGCCGCTGCCCGATGTCATCCGTTTAAGGATCCCTACCCTGCCATTACTTGCCCCCCCTTCCTACAACCTACCCCCTGTTGACGCTACGGCACTTCAAGAGTTTAGTTGGACTCCTTGCGGGGGCAATCCCCCTTCCGACTGCTAGACTAACACACCGACATAGATTATTTAACTCGTGAACTAAACTCTCTGCAGTGAGATAACAATGTACCTAACACCGTTTACGTGAGGTTCTAATATACGTACACACCGGCCATGACGTGACGTTGAAGAGTTGCAGCGAAGTGAGTCAGTCAGTAATAACTACATGAAATGTATGTCTACATATGTCTAGATTATGGAACATGAACGTATTATTATTACCTAGGAGGTATGTATTACAGGTACATACATACTTGTTATGGAAAGGTTATGTAGCTGGGGGAGGAGGGGGAGGGGGGATCAAATGATCTATCTATCTGATATGATACGGTTTATTCTTCACCTATTTTCAGTCCAGTCTTCCTTTATTCCCCAATTTTTTTCTTCAAGAAGAGAAGGTAAAAAAAAAGTCTTGGCTTCTCCCTCTTTTGTTTCTTTATATCCATCCATTCCCATTTCCCGCTCCACGCACCACCTTGTCTAATTGAACAAGCCCATTAGACGATCGGCTCTTATTCCCGGATGCGCCATCCTGCAGTTGTGTCTCTTCAGCCTCAATTGAATCCTTCCGGGCACTTTGCATGTTGTAGAGCCACGAGCAACGCGCATGTCGTCATCCCAGAACCCGACAGACTTGTCGTACGGCAGCGGAGGACATACTGGTTATTCTGGAAATTCTACCACTTCCGCAGCCTCTGCTTTATCGCCAATTTCAATATTGACCCCGACGTCGGCGAGCACCCTCTACGCCTCACCCGATTCGGCAACCCAGACTTTCTTTGGTGCCAAGTCGGAACCCGATGATGGTGATGCGAGCAGCGGAAGCAGCGTCACCGCCGCTCCTTCGTTTGCCGAGCCGGCTAAGAAAAAGCAGAAACGCAACAAACCTACGCTGTCGTGCTATGAATGCGTGGAACGGAAGACGAAGGCAAGTGCATGCATGCAAATCCCTAACATGATTTATTCACGTTTGCGAAATATATATACAATATTTTGGCACCGTGCTCAACGTCTGGCCGCCGTTAGACTAGTTAATCTTAAACAGTTTGCGTCAGTATCACGTAGCACTACGGGAACCATGCACGCACAGCACATATTGATTCAGCCATGTCTCGGGGGGGAAAGGGGTGCACGATGGTGGCTAACCAAGTTGTTTTGTGTTGTGTATCCATTACGAATAAAACCCAAGAGCAGCAAAACCCCCTGGGTTGTAAAGCCGCCAACCAGCATAGCACTAAATTAAACCATCTCTTTACCATCCGACTGCCATGATCTGCTGTCAACAGCTACTAACACAGCCGTTCTCGAATTTAGTGCGATCGAGGTAGACCTCATTGTTTAGCATGTGAGTAGACTACGCCTTCCAATACTATACTTCACCCAGTGTTCATAAACTCATCTTCAGGTATAAAACGACAAACCGAATGCAAATATGCGCATGTGGCAAATCTCCTCGAGTAAGTTGCTCTAATGAAAAGCATATATCGACTTAACTAATGCATATTAGGGAGACGTCAAGGTCGGCTACCAATGGTCGCAGGATGACCAAGCCACCGAAGAGGAAGGTGACGATGAGTGGGGTGAAGCCCACGATTCCGAATATAGCAGACAGAGGTATTCTCACCGACCGGCTGGTTTCTCGTGGGTCCGTCGCACTGTCAACAAGACTCCTCTCTAACGTTTCTTTACCTCGCCCAACAGCATCCAATGTCTTTGGGGTAGGTTCGGAGCACCCATTTGCCAACTACTGGACCTGCGAAGGCGGGCTCCCAGAGGTCATCGGTGTCCTACCTGAAAAGCTGCAAGCCGACATTTTATTGAGCCAATATTACGAATCCGTAGACCCAGTCTACCCGATTATCGACCGCCAAACTTTCTACCTTGAGTACGAACGCTTCTGGTCACTTAGAGAAGCCGAGAAGACCGACGCTGCATTCGTAGGTCTGCTCTTCACTATGATGGCACTGGGAACTCAATTCGTCTCGACAACAAATCCAAAAGATCGCAAACAAACCTCCGAGTTTTACGCCTCGGCAGGTAATCAAGCATTGCGTATGTCCTCATATCTAAACACCGCGTCGTTACGCTCCGTCCAAGCCATGGTTCTTGTTGGCTACTTTCTGATCAACGATAACCATGCTTCGGACGGCTGGGCCTTTTCAGGCTTACTATGTACGTATTTTTTCATGATAGCCTCTTACCCCTTAATGCTTCTCTCGAGTGTCTAGAACTCATCTCATGGTGTAGTGCTCGCACCACGGAGATTCATTCTATGGACTTGGGCACATAGAAAATTACTGACTCTAGATGTTGTAGTAAGACAAGCTTATGCGATGGGCCTTCACAGGGACCCAAACTTAGGTAGGCCGATGTGGCTAGTAATGGGCAGACTATTAGGCAGAGCTGATGCATATTTTATCGCAGTAATTCCTGCTGCAAGCGAATTCGAAAAGCAGCAACGACGAAAGCTCTGGCAAGCTGTCCTGGTCCAGGACACTTTCCTAACAGTTTTGCTTTCGTTGCCTCCAAACGCCACACATACTGACGTCAAGGTTGATGATTTTCTTGACGATTCAGCTAGTTTCGGCGATTCGAACCTCACTGACATGGCATATATCCGGGGTTCCTGGATGTTGGCCAACCTGGTACAGGAAACCATATCAAGTCCTCGGTCGCTTGACGTGCCTATCTGTTCCACCCAAAGGCAAAAGTCAAAGCTTGTCGCCGATTTCCGCGCAGTTTATCGCTCATTCCCGGATGTATTTCGATCGTGGGATCAAGAAAGCATCGCGCAGCTCGCCTGTAGCAACAAGCGCGTCGTAAGGCAGACTTTATTCTTAAGCAGCAATTATTATCACAATCTCATGTTAGTGCATGCCTCGGAAAGCCCCGATGTACCTGTCAACGTCCGAGCAACCTTGGAGGCCGCACACGAAGCAATCACCTCTTTCTTTGTATTATTCACACTTTTCGATTGTGAAGCACGAGTGTGGTGGGTCTTCCACCATAGGGCTTTCTTAGAAGCGCTATGTATTGGGAGTGTTATACGCGAAGCGGGAAGAGACCCAGCTACTGCTGACCAATTTCTGAGGGATCCGCTCTTTGCGAGAGCAAAGGCGGATATAAGTAAGTTTGTCTGCTCGCTCTCCTAGGCTTCGAGTGCTGACGGCTTCTTAGCTCGTATGGTTCAGATTCTAAAGATAATGGCCGAGGGCGACCAAGGCACCGAAGATGCTAGGACGAGAGTAGCTGTCTTGAGTGAGTTCCTGTAGAGATTATAACTAGGTGTTAAACCTGTACATAGCCGGACGTGTACATTTTAATCCTTGTATGTACGGCGTAGGAGTTAGACGAAAAGGTCTCGCTGAGCATTTGATATTTTATTATCTAGAGGCGTACGGAGTGTTCGTGATGAGATGAATTTGTTTGTATTTATTTCGATGTTATGATGTATGCGGCAGTCTAAGTGTTCTTAATCCCTGGGTATAGGTAAGATAAGCTTAGGGTACCTAGCTACCAGAGTCACTTTGCAGTGGGAAAAGGGGCTAGAGGTGTTGTGACTCTGGTCTTCAGGAAGTTCAGATTAGGGGATAATGTAATGAGAGGGTTAAAGCAACAGAAATTCTGGGATCCAGTGAGCTATTTCGTACATTAGACATAAATAGAAGATGACATTAAGTACATTTACTTGACTCTGTCTATGTAGGTATCTAACCTTACATACATGTATGTACATGAACGCGTGGCAACCCAGGTACATAGGTTAACGAGAGGTGCTGTGGAACCCTCATGGAACATCCATCTAGGTAGTCTGGAATGGGGTACTCTAAATCAAACAGGTAGTTAACCAACTACATGTACACGAGACTCGCTTGCTACTTCGCGCTTGATGCTTCCTCCGAGTGCGACACATTACCTAGGTAGTCAAGTCACGACCTAATACTTCGGACCGGACCGGATACGACCACGGCTCTATCAATCGGTCTACGTGCAAATACCTACCGAATACAACGCTGAGCCAACGCCGACACGGTTAGGCTAGGTAAGGTATGGATGTACGCGTATTAAAAACACGGGATCCATAGGTAGCCACTGTGCGGACGTTATGGTACCATATAACTCATTTCCACTTCTATTTTTACAGGTGAGCTACCATGGTCGTGTAGGTATCACAAAATTCCGCACGCACATTTCTGTGCTTCCGTTGGGTTGTGTTGCGTTACGTCGAAGATGAGACCGGGCCTGAACTCGAACGCTTCGAGTGCGTCGTAGCCGAAGCTCGGTCGACGTCGAAACGGCCCGAATCGGTATCTCAAAAAGGAGAGGACCAACGGCGCGACAAAAAAGCTCGTCACACGCTTTGCCGAGGTCTAGCGAGCTGCTGTCGTGCTGTTGGTCCTCTCCTTGTTACTTCTCATGCATGCATGTGTGCTGTACATATTGGCAACGTGCTGCTCGAGCCCCTTCCATACTCTAACCTCGTTGGCCGTCCAAGAGTACATCCTGCTACCCATTACCACTTGCCAATAAGCACTAAATATCGATGAGACCGAGTCAATTCGATTAGAACAGATTCACGTGAAAGGCACAGTACGTGGGTAGGTAAGTTAGGTATTAAGGTGCATAATCATTTTATTAGATCGTATGAACATCTCAAATCTCTTCCGCTAGCTTTAGCCAGATACGTTGCCAATCTTGGTTATTTCTACGAGGGTGGCTGCTACTAGCATAATGGCTGTAAATACCTCGAACCGCCCCTTCGATGAAAACCAAGGGAAGTGTGTTTATAGGTAGATAGCAATGTATATACAAGTAAATTGCTCTTTCTCGGCCGTAAATCCCATGCATAAAGTCGTGATAGGTGCAAGCACCCGTGGATACCTAGTTGATCCGTCATATCTCCCAACCCAATAGGGCTGCCGATCTTAAATGCCAAAATACCTATTCATCCTAATTGAACTCCAAGCACGTGTCCGAATCGCGGAAATAGATGTGCTGATGCGTGCTTTTATCTGCCTATTCATCCAGATCCAATGAAGGACTAACATATGAATATGTCATTAATTATACCATATATGACGACACAGCTGTGTTGTAAGGGAGGGCATTCGAGAAAGTCGTCCATCTACTATATAAACCAACTCCGTCGCGATGCTGCGTGCGTGCAAAGGATTTCCAATGGCCAATGTGTGCGCATATTCGATGGGGGCCCTTGTCATTCTAGGACGAAGGGCCATTCGACGGCTTTGCCGATCTGAAGGCAGGCTGGAAGTCGTCCATATCCTGGACCCCTTCATCCTCGACTTCTATAACATCTTGCCTAGGTGGTGTCTTGGGAGTCGACGTACCCGTGTCCCTTCGCATTGTCATCGGTCGATAGCTCCGTGACTTGATAGGCTCGGACGTATCTGTACCGTTTGGATTCTCGGCCACACTGCGCGCCAGTTCCTTGTCGGCAGTTTCCTTTGTCTGCGCAAGGCACTTCTTGATTTTCTCGACTTCTTCGCTGCAGTCTCCATCTCGAAGAAATTGATGTGCCCCGTGTTCACACATGCCCTGGACGAACTCGAGGCCCTTATCTAACTCTTCCCAAATATCGCCCTTGTCTTGGAATGAGCCCAACCCACCAGTTAGGCCGGATCTAGATCCTCGCATGTTCGTTCTGCCAGCCGTCAGATTTCGGATTCCCATCTGCCGCGTACTCATGAAGCGCAGTTTGAGTTCTTCTGGTCCATCATGTCTGGGCTTCGAAGCTGTGGCATTGGTGTCAGCGGCAATGAGGCTATCTCTGGGTTTTAGCTCATCACTACCTCCACTGCCGTCATCCTCCTCGTCCTCGTCCTCGTCCTCGTCGGGCATCTCGAGTTCGGCTAGCCGCTTGATATGAGCTACCTTGGCGGCCATCTTGGCTTTGCGCATTGAATTTCGTTGCATTGACACGAATTTGACCAATTCTTCAAAAAAGGACTGCACGTAGCTATCGTAGTAGACGATGATCATATTCCGCGATCTGTACTTCTGTACCGTGTTCTCGTTGCTGATCATAGAGCCCGTCTTCTGGCGTTTGCGGATCGTGGCGCGCGCTCGTCGCTGTGCGGTTGCCATGACCTCGTTGGTCTGACGCCGAAGTGAGGTCGATTTTGGTTCGCTCACAGGACTCGAAGGTACCTCGGCGCCACCTTGCTGTTGAATGTCGTTTTGTGCCGGCGGAGGCGGCGTCGAGGCGCGGGTTACGCCTGGATGAATTGTAGGGCCATCGTCTCGCGGCTTCAGGGATTCAGTTGAGCCTTGGTTCCTAACAGATCGTGCAGAAGATTGGGGCTGGTTCTCAGGCAACGCGGCCAGATCCTGCTGGCGTTGCTCAATTTGTCCATTAAGCTCCTCGAGGCGCTTGAGCCAGTCAGGGATATTGGATATTAGAGTCTTCAAAGAGTCTACCGTCATAGTTAAGAGGGTGAAAAGTGATATATTCGCTTGAAACCAAGAGGCTAAGAGGAACTAGGCGTATAGTTATATTCCGGGATATAATTATTGAAACAAACTAGGGGGTGAAGGACTCGGTGAAAAGGTGAGCAAGTAGGCAAGTAGCAAGGTGGTTGTTAAGCTGCCTAAGATACGTCAATAGCAATGACACGAGTCAGCGAGCACATTTGGCCTCCAATTTCAAGCCGTAGTAGGCTCATTCCACTGGGATCAAGTGTCCAAAAACAAATCCAAAAAAAAAGAGAAGACAATTAAAGTCCTCGGTCACAGGTCGGAATAGCTTGATCAATTGAAAAGAACGGGTAGGAATTCAGGCGGATATGGCGGAGAGGAAATGGCTGCAGTAGGTAGCTGTGAGACGAGAAGGAATCGGATTGAGTGGAAATAGAGTTGATATTGATGGAAGATTATGAGAATTGATCATGAGTCTTGTGGGGTTTAGGTCCCTAAGCTTCAGTACATACATACCTAGGTACGTACTAGATTGTATGTACATACATGTAGCAGACCGCGGCAGGCAAAAGTACAGTAGCTCGAGTGTGGCACTGTATTAAGAAGTAGGACCAGGGGTAGCGGTAAGGAGCCCCCCCTGTCGACTGGCTCCGCCGCGTGCAGGTCTGCAAAGTATTCCTTTTTCGACGGTTTGATCGGCGACTAATTAACAAGCTCCCGCTGTGGTTGATTAAAAAAGCAACCTCGACTTCTATACTTACCTACATACGTACCTACATAGGAAGGGAAGTTCGCTTTTGTCTTTTAAGAGATTTGTTCCTTGTACACAGGTAGTCGTGATTCACATTGATTCACATGGAAGCAACGCAGCTCGGGTTACACGAGCTCTATCGAAGGAGCCGAGCTGCGCTGTTCTTTTGTCCCTTTCTCGGGTTTTGGCCGAAACGAGGAAGAGGGACGTTTAAATATATACAGTAATAGATGCTGTCTATAAACGGAAAGCTACCTAAGAATATGCGAGCATCAACGCAAACGAGTTGTTTCTACATATCACTTGCCATGACACGTATATGTACGCGGCAATGCCTCTACTGCAGGTAGTAACAGAAGATAGGCTTCGTATTCGTGCAGGTTTGTGTGGATAATGAGTCGATGGTGGAGAAGTATCTCGTAGGAGTCTTACGACGACAAACCCGGGTCTCATCGGAATAAGGCCATAGCAAAGACCTCTTCTATCTAATGTAAGCCGGTCGCATTTGCCTTCGTGACCAACTCGATGGCTTGAATGGACGAGAGCGCCCACTGCAGCAAGTTTATAAATTTCAGATGCATGCACTGCACGCGGGACCGCTTTTTAAGTGCCTAGCGGTTGGAGCCATCGCGGGAGTGGCTGGAAACCGGGGGGCACAAAAACTATTATGTAGGTAGAGTGAGGTACATGTAGTTCATGAATTAATAGCTCTCGGAGATACGGTGCCTGATTGGGACATGACAATGCACTTTGCGTCGTGAATAAATGCCTACTTCTATTTGTTATACCTATGTAGGGTCCAGTGCCGAGGGGTACCAACGTAGTATAAAGTACCTATAGTTAAAGGCACATTGCTTTGTACACGAGGAATAAGAAAGCATTGCCGGATCTCTCGATCTCAACATTACATGAAGAACGTGCATCGAATTTCCATTGCTAGCAAGTACCTATTATTGCTTTTATGCTTCCGGGTTATACGTTGCAAACCCATATATACATGCTAGGGCTACATACATAGGCCTACTAACTTCCACCTACATATACATGATGTAAAAGAGCATCTCCAACAAAACACGTGCACACATTGTGCATAAACCGATTGTCCGATGAGACTGAGCAGATTACATGAATTACATGTACATATTATGTGGTGAATGTTCAGTGCTTGAAACTGGAACAGCCTGGCAATGAAGACCCCGCGCGAAGATCTGAAAGTCTAGAACCTTTATGCACCTATGAAATTGCTCTTTTCATATCCCGAGGGATCTAGCCGATTAGATCACCTATTTAGGTAGGATAAGTCGGAAACGAAGGACGGTGCCCTTTTTCAGTGAATATGCTTCAGTTCAACGAAGAGACTTTGAAGCATCTACGTAGCTGCGTAGGTAGTTCACAGAATTGCGACGGAAAATATATATCGTGTTCAATGCATCTGTATATGCATTGACTCAGCCAGCAGCAGAACTTCAGCAAGCTTTCGTCCAAGGCTAGTGCCATCAGTATCAGACCACGATCGTTGGAGAAGTCCTACTCTCTGACATCACTACCTACATATGTAGGTAAGGTAGGTACCTATATGTACATGAGGATGGAGAATTCATATGTGGGCTTCATGCTGCATGTACATGTGCCTAAGAAATTGGCATCTACTACTGCCGTTCATTTTATCGACATTAGATCACGATATCGGAATGATCTTGGACGGGAGTAGACGAACCCTGTTTCGAAACGAAATAGGTACATAGTAAAAGCAGGAGCGGTCAAAGTTGTCGAAATCTACATAGTAATGCTCAGCTCTCCATTGGGAGTGGACCGCGACTTGCGAACACGTGGAAAAGTTGTCAAGATCTCCCATGGCCCCCTCAAGTCCGAGTCCACTACAAAGTGGAAAACAACTCCATTGTCCCCCACTCTTACACTCGCGCTAAAACCATCTTTGCATTGAGTGTCCATAATCGCCAAGACGAATAAGGTTGTGATGTAGACTAGGGTATTTACAAGTATTGATTGCATGGCATAGTTGAACTGCCATGCGGTCCAGGTAAAGGTTAGTATTCCTATGAAGTTTATACGATGGAAGTTGAGAGCTATAACGCCCAAGCCTTTTAGCCATGCTAAGGCCATACTTCAACCTTCTCCCATCCGTCCTCTACCGAGCCGCCAGGTGCTGTGGCCTCCGACGTACCACCACCGACAAAGGTATATAACCACCTGCGGCCGCGCTCCGGATCACTTAGGTCTGCGCGATCAACCTCATCTGGCACGATAACGACAACTCTAAAATTAGCCCGGGCGACCTCGTCGTTTAGGTCTGTGACCTTTTGTCCCAGCTTTAACCTGTCGTCCTTCACTGGCAGCGCCACCGGCTTTCCCGGCGGTGGATTGCGGAACGAGCCTCTCATCATGGGGCTCAGGTTTCCAAAGTGTGCCGTGATCTCTCGGCTGAAGCTCCATTCCTTGCCGGAGGAGGAAGAGGAGCTCTTCCGCATTCGCGATATGAGAGTCGCCATCACCGGCTTCCCTTCCGGAGAGACCTCAACGTCCGGTGCGAGAACGTATGCTCTGCCTCGCACGCGCCACTGCGTGCTCGTCTCCCTGGCCCAGAACATAGCTTCGACGGGTGCTCCGCCGCCACTACCCCTGAGCAACTTCTCATTTCCCTCTTTTTCATCTACACCAAATAGCTCTGCCATCTTGTCCATTCGGCAGTCTGTTGTAAAAGTTAGGTAGTCGCTATCGTAGACGTCCGGGTTCAGGTCCGCCTCGTTTTTAGGATTGACCGGTAGGCTCGCGAATAAGCCGCGGAAGATGCACGTGCGCGTCCGCGGTGAGGAGACCTTATGAATTGTGCCAAGACTAAATTCCGGTGATGCCATGACCTGCGTATGCTCTACGAAGAGCTTTCGCCAGGGCGCCGCCCCTTGTGACGTGAATGCTACCGTTTGCATTGTGCGACGATAAGTGAGGTGAGTTGGAAGCTGTGCGAGCCGCGATGAGATGTTTGGGCGACGAACGAAGTGTTGCATTAGATAGCTCTTTTCTGTAAAAAAGAAATTCTTGCTGTAGGTAAGGAACCCCGCGAGCTATGTGGTAGGGCTTTTTAATACAGCAAGAACTTTCGCTCATAAGTGATGATTCGCGAAATACTTTCACCCATTGTAAAAAGCCATTTCAAAAGAATATGGTAATTAAAATGATGTCATCAATGATAAGACTAGTTGTAATGGAAGCACCCATGTGGGACAAGACGGAATGACGCCAAAAAAAAAATATCCCTAGTATCTTCTATATACAAAACATATGTACGTACGTAGGTACATATAAATATATACACAACATGTATACCCAAAACATCCTCATATAATTATACACGTACGCCAAACCATATGCCTTATATATAATTCATTCACTCGTGAGTGGCGTGAGCCAGATCATTGTCTAATGCAGTGTTTCTATCTATGCGTCGAGTAATTTTGATAATTCCTTATGAAAATGACGAAATAACTATCTAACTTTTGAGCTTTTCAATGAAAACCAGTAACGAATCAGGTTTCCTTCTTGATAGACTGCCTACGGATGTGAAAGTCGGCAAAACGTGGAGGCATTCTCACCCGGACATGACCAAAGCGAGCAGGGCCATTCGGCAATAAAGACCGTACCTCATCTGCAAAACGCGTTAGTATAACTTTCATCGGTCTCAAGTTCTGTCTGAACACCTACCTGTCTAAAATAAGCTGCCCTGTGATCGTAATCAACTTCCTCGGCAACTTCCTCATTCCTAGGCAGAGGGTGCAACACACGTGTCGTTTGCTTCGCATGTTTCAGAGTGGCGTTGTCAATGCGGTATGAATTCTTGACTTTCTCGTAATCGTCAAAACTCGGGAAACGCTCCTTCTGTACTCTCGTGCAGTAGAGCACGTCACTTCGCGACAGGATTTCTGGGGTAAGTTCCTCAGACTCGCAAAGCAATTGTCCAGACTCTTTGAGTAGACTACGGACGTCTGAGGGCAGTGCTAGCGACTTCGGAGAGACCAGCTGGATTTGCACTTGGTAGTGCCGCAATAGATACACTAACGAGTGCACCGGCCGCCCGTAAAGGAGGTCACCAATGAAGGTGATTGTCAAACCCTGTACAGTACCAAGTTCTTCACGAATAGTGAAGAGGTCAAGGAAAGCTTGCGTGGGATGCTCCTTGCTTCCATTGCCACCATTGATGATTGGGACCTTGCTGTATTTTCTCGCGATGTCCACCGAGACTTCTTCGGGGTGGCGTAGAACGATAGCGTCACCATAACATTCAAGCGTTCTGAGAGTGTCTTGAAGCGACTCTCCTTTCTGGACCGACGAATGCGTTGTCGTGATGGAAATAGTCCTACCGCCTAGGCGTTGCATAGCGGCGTCAAAAGATGCCGATGTGCGCGTCGATGGTTCATAAAACATGGTACAGAGAACTCTGCCACGAAGTATATTAAGAACACCCTCTCGATCAACACCAAGGCGCATCTCTTGGGCTACGGTAAACAGTAGATGAAGATCGGACCGCGAGTATTTCTTCACAGACAGAACGTGTGCGCTCTTGAATGCTGAAGGTTGCATGAGAAGATCGTGTAGCGAATCAACAAATGGTGCGCGTGTAGGCCCCGGCAGACCAAATTCTTCTACAGCCGGCGCACTTCTTGAGATAGGTCGCAAGGTGTCCACCTCGCTGTCCGTCAGCCGTGACGTGCCTACCAATTTCCCAAGAGCAGAAGGGCGTCGAGCACGAAGGGCATCGAGAGAGTGCATTGGTAGGGGAATTGACTTCATGGGTGGCGACATAGGTGCTGGCATACTGCCATGAGTAGACATATCCTTGCCGAGCGGGCTGATCGGAAGAAGCTCTCCATCAAGGCACACTGTCTTATTGTTGAAAGTAACCCTTTGCACTGCCCCACGCATGGTCTTGCCGATGAACGGTGACCACGCGGACGTTCTCACTGTATACGGACGGTCGATCTCAACTTCGACAGACGTTCCCACTTGCTCGTGAAGTTCGAAAATATCCTTCGGGTTGTCATAGAGACGTGTCTTAATGTCATCAATGGTCAACTTGCCTTCCGTGACGGAGGTTAGCAGGAGAGGCAAAGCGTCAGCAATGCCGACCGTAGGATCTGCCTTAATTGTGTCAGATTGCATGGTATGTGCAAGCTGATATGGGAGACTGCCAATCGAGAAGACGTCAATTGTGCTGAGATGATCCCAAAGTGCCTTCTGGTCACTAGGCTCGGGAAGACATTGACATTCGGGGAAGTCATTTCGTGATAGGTACAGCGAGTAGATTGATACATCACAAGTGACGTTTAGGCCTTTTGCTTTACTAAGGGCAATCAGACGAATGTCTTCTTTAGTAGTGACACTCGTGACATGAATGCGCCTGTTGTGAAGACTTGCAAGCAACAAGATCGAGGCTAGGTCTGTCGTCTTTGCGTCTGTCAGAATGGGTTTATGGGTGGGCCATGAATCAAAATGCGCAGTAACTGCCGCAACCTTGCTGATGTTGTCTGACAGGTGGTTGAACGGTATAAAAAGCGATCCAACCTCGCTTGTCACTTGGCTGATCTGATCAGCGTTGGTAGAGGTTGCCGAGACGGAAAAGTTATAATCACAACAGCCGCCTTGCTTGCTACTCTGTTGAGCGATCTTCAATGTTCTTGCATCGGTGATTGAGCCTTCAATGCCCATAGGCATGACACGAATCATGCTGAAGCCAGATGCTATTGAGGCCTTTGTGACAGCCTGGAGATCTTGGCTGCCTTGGCTACCGATTCCGGGAACAAAGGCAGCAATGTTGATCAGCCCTGGAAGCACGATCGATCGGTGACTTGTCTGATAGTCACGATTGCTGATTTCTAGCTCAAAATGCCTAGCGATAGCCTCGATCAGAATCTTGGCATTCTTGACATTGGTGACTAGAGGAATTTGATAATCTACGGCCATCCGTCGAGTCTGGTATCCTTTGCTCATATAATTAGCAGGTCGGCGGTACTTATTGTTGGATGGTAGATTGATGTATAGGTTGATCATATTCTTCGCAAGATGCTGTGTCAAGGAAAATTCGGATCGCTGGTCGTCTTCCTCGTTGCTGAGAACCTCTAAGAATTGGACAGGAATGCCATGCTCTTGGAGGAAATCGGCGGTACCAGCTGTAGCAAAGAGCTTATATCCCATTTTCTGTAGCTTCTCGACCGATGGCAGCATCTCCTTTTTATCCTTGTAAGATCCAATAGACAAGAGAATATTGCTCTTCGGGATCTTGAAGCCCGTTGACATCAGTGCTTTGAGATACGCCTCATATTTGTCCATGCCGAAGCAAGCGACTTCTCCGGTGGATGCCATCTCCACGCCCAAAACTGGATCCGCACCAGACAGCCTCGAGAAACTAAACTGCGGGACTTTTACTCCGACACAGCCCGGCTGTACAGTGGTCGGCGGATACTCAGTGAAGGGGACTCCCATGATTGCTTTGGTCGCCATTTCGATCAAGTCAACCCCCATGACCTTTGATACAAAGGGGAATGAACGTGAAGCCCGGACATTGCATTCAATGACCTTGATATCATTATCCTTGGCGATGAACTGGATGTTAAATGGACCAGTCACGTTGAGTTTGGCACCAATCTTCCGCGTGGCTTCTTCAATGCGCTGGATTGTGGTCTGTTCGAGATCCTGCGGCGGTAAAATGAGAGTCGCATCACCAGAATGGACGCCTGCATTCTCAACATGTTCGGAAATGAAGTGGCCTATAACAGTTCCGTCCTTTGCAACGGCGTCCATTTCAATTTCCTTGGCATTCTCAATGTACTTCGTGATTACCACAGGGTGCTCACGCGAAACATCGGCGGCCTGCTGTAGATACAATTCAAGGTCTGCTTCTGAATATACGGTGTTCATAGCAGCACCTGATAGGACGTACGACGGTCGAACCAGCACCGGATATGAGACATTTCGGCAGAAACTCCTAGCATCTTCAAAGCTTGTGAGTTCTTTCCATGTCGGTTGGTCAACGGCTATTTCATCGAGCATACGCGAAAACTTATAGCGGTTTTCGGCTCTGTCAATCATCTCCGGCGACGTCCCTAGGACCTTAATCCCTGCACGGAGTAGGGGTAGGGCGATGTTGTTTGGGGTTTGACCACCCATAGCACCTAGGACGCCGCTAGCCGACTCCATCTGGTAGATATCAAGAATGGTTTCTAAGTTGATGTTCTCGAAGTACAGACGATCTGCTTCGTCGTAATCGGTGCTTACGGTCTCCGGATTATAATTCACCATAATGGTCTTGAATCCGGACTCACGAAGCGTACGAATTGCTCTAACTGAGCACCAGTCGAATTCGACGGAGGAACCGATTCGGTATACACCCGATCCGAGAACCATGACACCATGATCGTTGAAAGTGATATCATGAGTGGAAGCATTGTATGTGAGATAGAGATAATTGGTGTAGGCAGGAAACTCAGCAGCAACAGTATCGATCTGTTTGACACACGGAGTAATGCCGGCTTCCAGTCTCATACGTCTCACTGCTAGTTCGTTGGAGTCCCAGAACTTTGCTAGCTGACGATCGCTAAATCCGAGCCGCTTACCTTGGAGAAGCAAGTCGGGACGGCTAGAAATCTGGCCAGTGTTGTACTTGGACATCTCTTTGCTGAATTGGCTTAGGCCCATCAGCCTGTGCAAAAACCATTTGTCAATTTTAGTGAGCTCCCAGATTCTGTGTACTGAATACCCGGAGTGCATAGCATTTGCAATGGCGAAGAGACGTTGGTCGGATGGAGTTTGGAGCTCGTCATCAATCGACATCAGTGCTTTAGTTTCGCCAAAACCAAGATTATGGAAGTCGATGGCTCGAATTGCCTTCTGGATGGCCTCCTCAAAGGTTCTTCCAATACTCATTACCTCACCAACACTCTTCATAGACGAGCCAAGCTGTGTAGATACTCTTGTGAACTTCTTCAAGTCCCATCGAGGCATCTTAACGACGACATAATCTAAGGATGGCTCAAAGCAGGCACAAGTGACCTTGGTGACTGTGTTCTTGATTTCCTTCAATGGAATGCCAAGTCCTAACTTGGCAGCGATGAAGGCGAGGGGATAGCCGGTTGCTTTAGACGCTAGCGCAGATGATCTCGACAATCTGGCGTTGACTTCGATAATGCAATACTCCTTTGAAAACGGATTCAAGGCGTACTGGATATTACATTCTCCGACTACCCCTAGGTGGCGGATTACGTTGACTGCAGTCGTCCGTAGCATATTGTAGTCTTCGTCCGACAACGTTTGGGACGGAGCCACGACGATAGAATCACCTGTATGAATGCCAAGAGGATCAAAGTTCTCCATGTTACAGACAGTGATGCAGTTATCTTGGGCATCTCGTACAACCTCGTATTCGATTTCTTTCCAACCCTTCATGCTTCGCTCGATCAAGACCTGTGGACTTGCTGCTAGAGCCTTATTGCAGAGATCCAAGAGTTCAGCTTCGTTGTTGGCGAAGCCACTTCCCAGTCCGCCCAAGGCATACGCAGCTCTGACGATAACTGGGAATCCAATGTCCTGCACGACGCGCATGGCTTCGTCTACGCTGCTCGCAGAGGCAGATTTAGCGCACTTTTCGCCAATCGAGTCCATACTACGGGCAAACAGCTCCCGGTCTTCTGTCGTAATGATTGTATCAATGGGAGTGCCCAGCACCTTAACACCGAGTCCTTCAAATTCATCCTTAAGCTGAATGCCGACCTGTAGAGCGGTCTGGCCGCCGAATGTGACGTAGATTGCATCCGGTCGCTCGTAGACTATGACTTTTCGGACGAACTCGGCAGTAACGGGAAGGAAGTAGACCTTGTCCGCAAGGCCCTTTGACGTTTGAATCGTCGCTATATTGGGATTGATCAAAACAGTATAGATCCCTTCCTCCTTCAAGGCCTTGATGGCTTGACTTCCCGAATAATCAAATTCGCCTGCCTGTCCAATGCTGAGACCACCACTCCCAAGAACAAGTATCTTCTTGACGTTGACACGCGGGTGAAGTGACTCGTTTTCCTCGGCGGTCCCTCCAGGAAACTTGACCGGGGCGTTGAGAAGTTCAGGGTCTCTGACGCACTTGACAATAGTGTCAATGAAAACGTCAAAAAGAAACTCGGTATCACGAGGACCAGGTGTACTCTCTGGGTGGAATTGTACACTAAAGTATGGTTTGTTGACATGCATAATGCCCTCATTGCTACCATCGTTGGCGTTCACGAATAGCTCCTTCCATTCGTCCGGGAGCGTCTTGGAGTCGACTGCGAAGCCATGGTTTTGTGAAGTGATATGACACTTCCCAGTCACCATACTAGTGCACGGAATATTGTGTCCTCGATTGCCAAACTTCATTTTAGTGGTCTTCGCGCCAGCAGCTTGGGCAAGTAGCTGGTGGCCTAGACATATACCGAAAACTGGTGTTCGATTGACGTTCATTGCCTCGGAAATCTGTTCTACCGGTTCCCGCATGACGGCTGGATCACCTGGACCGTTTGAGATAAAAAGGCCATCATATTCATCCCCAACACCATTGGCGAAGTTATAGTTCCACGGACATACGAGCACTTCGATGCCTCTGTTTAAGAAGCATCTTAATTGGTTGTTTTTCATACCAACATCCAGGCAGAGTACACGCAGGGGGCGTCCCGAGGGATGTTTCAATGCCGAGGAAGACGGCGGCTTATACAGCTGGGGCTGCTTGATCGAGACTGCAAACCGATCAGACTACGGATAATGGCAGTTCGCTTATGAGTACTCACCTTCTGCTACGAGGTTTTTCGTATTAGGATTGACCCAGTCAATTGAGTCGAAGTATGGCTTCCAGTCTTTCTTGATGTGATGGTTTGAAATGCCATTGACACCATTTGTTATACCATTTGTCAAATCTTTCTTTTGCAGTAACATTCGACCTAGCATGCTGCCCTCTTGTCTGATACGTTCCGTTAAAGCTCTCGTGTCGACGCCGTACATGGCAGGGACACCTTGCTCTTTCAACCATGTTCCTAGGGAGGATGTGGCGAGGAAGTGTGAAAACTCCTCTCCAGCGTAGGAAGATACGACGAGACCAGCGATGTGGATTTGTGACGACTCGAAATGTGCGGGGCGGTCGCGAAGTAGTTCGTCCATTGTCTCTCTAGAGGGTACGCCATAGTTTCCCACAAGGGGGAACGTGATTACGAGGATCTGTCCGCGATACGAAGGATCTGTTACCGACTCTGGGTATCCCACCATGCCAGTCTGAAAGACTAGCTCTCCAGCGATGCTCTTCTTGGCACCAAAACTGTAGCCTTGGTAAGAGGAGTGATCCTGGAGATCAAGGCACATAAGGCCTTCATCCTCCGAGTCTACTATCCGCGCCGAGGCCGGTTGGTAGTGGATAGGAGCTGCCATGTTGAATTGTGTTGTGGCAAGCTACAAGCTCGCAGGGTGCCTCGGAAGGCGTAGAATTTGAGGAGACGGAGAGGCTATTTAAAAGCAGCAGTTAGGAAGCTCACGAACAGAGCTCTCTAATGCCGCAAAGTAGCAATGCGATCAGAAACTCATAGCGCCGTGAGGGCTAATTGATAATTATACAGGAATTATCTTCCAAGGATTTCAAGTGTGAAGTTGAAATTTTATCTTTGTAGCTCTGACCGAGAAATTTTTATTTACCTAAACCAAAATTTAAATTTTTTCCTTCTCCTGTCCGTCCCTCTTTACAAGCTCCCGCTCTGAGAGGCTGCTTTGCCAATTGCAATGCAGTACGACGTAAGGGCCCCTCCTCGAGGTCTTGCGGGGTCCAATCAGTAGCTGTCATCATGAATTAAGCACTACGGCACTAACGGACTAGGGTCTAGGCTACAAATCTAGAAAATCTTTGCCTTTTTTAGTGACCCGTGCAACGTAGATGAAGATATATGTATGTACCTGTCACCTACCTATGTAGGTAGGTATGTACCTATGTATATACCTCTTTTCTTAAAACCTCACTTCTATGCGGATATACCTACCAAAACTCTTTTCCATATACAGACCCTTGTCATTTCTGGCAGGTAGGCTGGTAGGTAGCTTTAGCAAGAGCTACGGCTCTGAGCATCTTGTCAAACACTAGGTAATATTTTGTCATAACGCCTAGTAGGTATTTCTTAAATAAACTCTATACCTGATAATCAGTCCTCCTAATATCTGATAGGATGTTAGCATGTAGATATGTTGTGTTCAACAAGCTTTAGTATGACGGTCTTCACGTAATCCTTCTTTTTACGAAGTACATATCCCTTCTCTCAAAAAATCCAATGCAAGAGAACTTACTTAGTGGTGCCTATGAATTGTTTCATTTGCTATTAACTTGCGTTAAAAGGATTTGCAATGTGTCAAGCTATTTTATTCTACCTGTTAAATGTACTGGATGCTGTACGTATTTTTGTATATGATACTGGGCAAGGTTGCTACCTATATGTAGGCAAGCGTATGGACCTACCCCTTTATTAGTATTTATATAGGATATAAAATAAACATGTGCCAAATGTTTCGAGCATCCAGGGGTTTTTAGCAACTAAACCAGCACGATTGCAAGATGGGGCATAGGGACAGTCGATGAGATTTTTATCGGGTTGGTAATATCACCACTGAACTACGCAGCATGGAAAACATCGAACATTGTCTTGAGTGAAAAAAACGGGTTCTCCAGACATTTTGTCACCATTGTGTTGCCTGTGCTGTCATTCCATTGTAACGTGCTACCTCATTGAACGATTCTATGTCGTCCTAGGTGTCCGCCTGCTCCAGAATATAGTCGAGGTTCTAACTTCTGGTTCCTGTCGTATATTAGGAACTAATGACCGTTGGTAATATGCATTTAACATAAGGAATAGAGGCCATTGCTGGCTAGATGGACGTAATTGGGCCAGATTAAATTGTCTTCGAGTGGAGTGATATAGAATATACAACCGCCACGGAGAGAAAAGAGAGAAAAAAATACCTGGGTACGGTTGGGTGATGCAAGATGGTCTCTATACCTAGATCCACGCATATTCGTACCCGGAATAGATATTCCGGCTCAAGATGCAGACGCAGTCTCTAGTCTCGACGCTACTATAGATCACAGGGAGTTGAATTACCTACACAAGTGACGCGAAACACCGACAGTAGCGCTGTTAGGAGTCGAACCTAGTGGAGCTCACGATAGCCTAGGTCGGGCGCGCGGGGGTTCGTATCATACATGGGAAGTAGGTAATTAACCCTATATCTAAGCAGGTAGGTAGTTATAGGTATGTGTGTAGATTAATGGTGTCTAAAATGCTGAATACTGAAGAAAGGTAAAGATATTGAATGTGAAGATGGTTATTAGTAGAAATACTGCTATTGACACCAGATTCAACCAATACTGCAGCCCATGATCTCTTACATAGTACATGACCCCATGCATTCACTCCTACTCCGGACCATGGATGGATGGGAAGCGTGGGGTACCTAGAGAGCATGTTCGTCATGTGCTGCTACCGACTATTTTAGGCTAGATGCGTGTAACCTTGGGATTGTGCCAATGAGAAAGGTCCGACTCGAAGGCTTGTTAAAAGAAGCGGTGAATATATTCAAAGAAAAAGGATTGAAGCTTATCTTGATGGACAGGTACATAGGTAGTATGTACTGTATGTAGGTTCTACATATGTATGTAGAACACACATGTTACTTCTTGGAGGTTCACAGTGCGCTTATTCCGGCCAACGAGAATGCGCTCAAATGAAGCGGCTCCAGTGGTGCTTGGTAGTTCAGTAGTGCAGCGCGGACGGAGACGCCGTTATTTATGAGTAGCCTACGACAGGACATTAGGTAGGACATTGAAGCCCCTCCTGCCTACCATAGATAATGGCACAATGTTAGGGCCGAGAGACGCATTTTGATGCCGCACTAAGATAGTAGAGAAGGGTTATATCGTTGTCGATCAACGTGGTGAAGGCTCCTTGCTCTCGGTTTTCGGTGGCAGTAAAGCCAATCAATCAACTTCGCTAACTGTAGGCGAGCATGCATGCGCATGCGGGATGCCTCTTCGGTTCTCCCTGCTTGGATACATGGGTGTGTGCGTGCGTAGGTAAGCCCGCAGATGGATCATGCGTCGCAAGTCGCAGTACATAATAAGCATAATAGGCCTAGCTATGGATTTTCAAAGGTGGTGAGCTTATATCAACGTTTTTGGAGATGAAGGTGAGCGGTGTGAAGAATTGCGTAGATGTAATATGTATAGTAGAGATGACCAATAATCGACGGTTCCATTGGTGTAGAATGCTCAAAGCAGTAATTCTCGAGGCGGTGTTCAGGGATTAGCTACCCAGAACTAGAAGTACATTCATCATGGATCCCATGATGCAATGCATGCTGCAGCTTCCTGCAGGCAAAAAAAGCTGGATGGAACCTTACGTTAAAGGGCTTGGGGGCTTGGGAAACTTAACGCTTATTAGAGGTAGGTACTGGGTAGTCTGTAGGTAAGGTTATTTTGTGGCGCCGCATTACTTGCATTTCATTCGATTTTTATTGATCTCTTCTCATCTTAAAAACGATCCACACGATATCCATTCATGTACATAACCTAACAGAGGTAAGTATCGTGCATACAAAACCCCTTTCTATCCTTTCCGGACGCCACTTTCCTCCATTTTACACCTACATACTACTATACAACTACGGCTGATGACACCTGGCTCGATATGTAGTAGCTACATATGTTATTCGTCAAGGTAGTTACAAGTTACTGGGTATAGTAGATCGTGATGGTGTGCACTAGCGACCAGATTCTCCTACATAGTGGACAGTTCCACTTGAATTACATCTTGCATCCCTGCTTCTTATATTCGTAGCCCTTGCCCTACATAGTATAGCAGATTTGCTTTTCTACCTACATAGTGCATAGGTAGGTAGTCAACTAATGATTAGATCTTTAACAGTGTCCTCTCTTCTCTTCTCTTTGTCCCTTCTCCTGTGTTCCCGCACTTCGCGGTCAACTTACCTCGTGCCGCGTCACGCGCACACAGATACAAGGACACACAGACGCACGAGAACAAGCTTGGCCGGTCGATGGTTCTATTGTACTCGGTTATTTCTGTTCCCTCAATGCCTTTATATATTTCTTAGCCGCCGGCGCGGAGGTAGGGGGAATTGGAGTTGACGACGATGCCTCCCGCGAAGGAGATGCTTTCCTCGCTGCTGCGACCAAGACAGGCCGCTCGGCGCGTCGACATGGCGCGTATTTTCGATTCAGATCCCCGTACGCCTTCGCCTGGTCCAACGGCCCACGATTATGGCGAACAGCGACATGCCACCGCTGACTTCACCGAGGGAGATGATGACGATGACGAAGAAGAAGAGGAAGAAGAAGAAGAAGAGGAAGAGGAAGAGGAAGAGGACTTCGATCGTGAGGGTCCGTCTGCGCCTCGGCCCTTTCAAGAAACAAACGCGCGTAGAAGTTCGGCTTCTCTTATACCTCTATTCTCTACTGGCTACCTTGGTAAGCTCACTATCGCCCCGTGGCAAATGTAGAACAACTAGAATAGACACTTATAACGTTACCCAGATTCGTTACCTGTCTATAATGTTGTTCATGCGATCCGAATCATTGTGCAGACCCGAACCGAGACAACCCTAACCTGGGACCAAATTCGATCCCCCCAAGTTTCCCAATTTCTCGTCAAGCCCATGCAGCAGCAGATTCGAACCCAGCATTTTAGTCGCGTGACGCTGTACGCCCTCATGGCCAACTGTCTGCAATTTGAGAAGGAGGGACAGCTATATCGGGGTAACGTAGGTACCAGTACTACGCGGGCGAGGGTCTGCGAGCTTCTTGCCTTGAAATTATTGAAGGAATACAGTACGAGAGAGCTCATCGACGCTTTGTCTTACGACTTTTACCCACTCCAAGGAGCGCCCGAAACATTGACTACCCCTAATACTAGGACTCCTGACGGCAAAGGTCGCTCGGGCGCAGCTCGATCTTCGACGCTCGAGGTAGCTATCCGTGCTTCGGCTAAGCATTTCCTTGCACATCCGCTTGTGGTACAGCAACTTGAGGCTATATGGAACGGTGCAATCAGTTTCTATTCGTCCCAGGATAATCTCCATCGGATGCCATCAGTGCCTACAAACTCGGGTGGAAACCCTCGAAATGGTTATGCCGATGCTCGGACGCCGCTTCTCGGCCACCAACGTGCCAAAGAACAGCAGTCTCAACTGCCACTACATGCGTTACCTATCAGGCGGACCGTCAATCTATATGACCCACGTCAAGCTTCACCCCTAAAGCTATCTCGTCTCCGTGTTCCACGATATAGACAATTTCTCTCAACATGCTCTCTGTTCGTCTTGATATGCCTGTTTCTTGCTGTCTTGGTAGAGCGTTCTAGTCGTATAACTGAGCTAGAGTTGGTCTTTTGGTTCTGGAGCGCGGGCTTCATGCTTGACGAGGTTGTCGGCTTCAATGAGCAAGGTTTCTCTCTATACATCATGAGCTTCTGGAACATATTCGATCTCGGCATATTGCTCCTGCTCATCATTTATTACTGCATGAGGGTCTACGGTGTCTTCCTCGTTGATCCTCATCATTGGAATGAGATGGCATATGATGTCTTAGCAGCAAATGCAATACTTTTGCTGCCGCGCATCTTCAGCGTGTTAGATCATTATCGATACTTTTCTCAACTCCTGATTGCATTCCGGCTCATGGCAGTGGATCTCGCCGCCGTGTTTATTCTCGTGCTGATTAGCTGTTCTGGATTCTTTGTGTTCTTTACACTTTCGAGAAACCAGAATGATGCTGCCGAAGTGGCTTACAAGATTTTCCAGATTCTCATGGGCTTCACTCCAGCCGCGTGGGATGTGTGAGTCCAAGAGATCCTTGTATTAACCGAAAGGCTTTGCTAACAAAGTTACCAGGTGGCCCGAGTACACTTTCTTAGGCCGGACGCTTCTGGTGTTCTTTTTGATTATGTGTCACTTCTTAGTAGTGTAAGTCTGTTTCTTACGCCAGTGATGTACTACATAGTCTAACGTGTAATAGAACTATACTAATTACTGTTCTGACCAACTCCTTCATGGCGATCGCCTCGAATGCTAACGAGGAGCATCAGTATGTGGTTCCTATTAAGTCTGGTTTCTCAAGTCGCTTACGCTTATCCTAGGTTCTTGTTTGCAATCAACACAATATCTATGGTTAAGAATGATGCGCTTTTCTCTTACATTGCACCGGGAAACATATTTGCCTGGATGTTGATACCGTTACGATACGTCATGCCGATAAGACAATTTGTGATTTTGAATCGTACGGTTATCAAGTTTACCCATTTTCCCCTTCTGTTCTGCATATTCTTCTACGAGAAATTCTTTCTGGCCTCGTCCATCTACGAACCGACGGATCTGGTTGAAAACCAAGGGCGCCACAAGCATAGAGGAATATCGTTCACCGACCCTGCTAGCAGAGGGACTGTCCTCTTCAGCCCGAATTTGCGAACACGCGAAGA
This sequence comes from Hypoxylon fuscum, assembly GCA_022578945.1. NCBI lineage: Eukaryota > Fungi > Ascomycota > Sordariomycetes > Xylariales > Hypoxylaceae > Hypoxylon > Hypoxylon fuscum. Next base: position 32,388 of record MU400009.1, read on the forward strand.
GTCGGTTGCTGGTTTCCAGAAAGATCGTGCCCTTGATGAGGTCTTCCGTCGACCACCTGATGCTAGCACAATACGAAGTCAGAGGAGACAAGAACGGAGGAAGACTCAAACAGCAATCAGAAACTGGATGGACCAACATGAGGAACTCGGCGAGCGCCTGTCACATTGGCCTACAATCGACAGTCGTCCTAGCTTCTCGCAGCGGCGAATGAGCATGAGTCGTGATTTTCCTAAGAGGTTCAGGCACGTCTCCGATGTTCGTTCGATCGCGAGTGACCCGGCGGACCTCGTGTCGAATAGTGCATTCCCTGTTTCAAACATAAGGGAACTCCATGGTCAAATTATCGAAGAGCAGGCGCGATATAAGGACCAAACGGGGGCAGATGGTGACGACGAATTCGTCACCAACGACGAGGACGAAGAAGACGATGTAGCAGGCGCAAGTCGAAGGGGTGGCAAGGCTGACGAGCAAGAACAGGAAGATTATTTTACGACACCCCAAGCCTTGCGACGTGGAACGATGCCATCATCTCTAAGCTCTTCCTCGCACCATCCAATCACGGCCACTGTATCCCCTAAATCTCAACCCCGTCGCCAAGGTCTGCACAGCCGTACGCTCTCCACAAACACAATCCTTTATGCTCCGCAGGGGCCTAGTCGCTATGGACCTAGCCCATCCTCGATATCTGAAGAACCTTCTGGGATTCGTTCCCGGCCGCGTACAAGTCGGCTAGCCACGACAGTGGAATCTTCTGAGCCAAGCGGTACTCGGTCGCCACGGAAGACGCAAAATGAATCCGGCCTCTCAGTCCGGCCAAGGCCGATCCCCGCGAGGTCAGCGCCAAATCGTACAGCCCTCCTTGCTATTGATCCGAGAGTCCGGCGACTGTCCTCTGTTGATGTGGACATCAATTCTGACATGGGTCTTGATGTTCATAACGAGTTTGGTGCCGTGCCATCCTCTTTCGCAACGCAAATGGCTATGGCCACTGGCCAGCTTAAAACGATAAATCGAGGCGGTCAGGATCGGGAGGACGCAGACAGGATGAGCCGACTAGTTTTGGCTAGGATGAAGACTCTTGAAGAGAGCTTCGCAGACGTTGTCAAGGAAATGCGAGTCTTGAGGAGTACGGCACCAACGGCGCAGAACTCCGGGGACGACGGCAGCTGGAAGACTGGTACGAGTACCGAGATCCCCAATAGCAAGAAGAGACTAGACAAGATGAAGAGCAAGAGCAGTCGGCCTGGGAGCGCCAAGGAACAAATAGTTAGCTTGGGTACGGCCACTCCCAGGAGTCAGATTTCCAAGGGAAAGGGCAAGGAAGTCGCCAGGTCTGGGAGTGGAAGTGAAGCTGGAGGGGAAGTTTGACGAGAAGGGAAAGCTCCGTTTAATGAATTTGTTCATTCATAATGGCTCGGTCTATTTTTCTACGAAAATATGGATTCGTCGTGGCAAAAGGTCGTGGTTCTGGCGTTTCTGATCTGCTTCAAGGCTCAGGATTGGGGACTCGGTGGATGTGACAAGTAGCCTAGTGAATCACAGGTGGAGGCAGCTTGTACGATTAGATGACGACTGGGTTGTGTACAAACAGCTTATCAGAGCTGACAAATGATCGTTCATACTAACAACATACCTTATGCTATAAGAATTGGGTTGTTTAACTTTTTTGGTATTATTTTTGCCTGTCGCATACCCGAAAAGGGGTTTTATCTTTCTAGAAATACAAAAAGCCAGCCGTTACCCGTCCGTAAATAAGTTCATCACGCTAAACTGCGAAGCCGCCCCATACTCTTTTTTTGTCGTATAGCGTGGTAGAACTGTCTACTATGTCGTCACTAGAACTACCCCCGCTGCCCCGGCATCTCTACCTTGCGCATAGAACTTCCTTCTGACTCGCTCTACGGCACCTAGCATTTCTCTTTTTTTCTTACTTCAAGCTTATCTTGTGTTATCTAGATCCCACCGCCGCTCCGGTCGACGCTGACGTAGAACGAGTTCTTCTGCGCCTTCTCGTTCCGTGAGAGCGCGGTGCGTTTGTACAGCACAGTGGCCGCAATGCCCGTCGCCGCGACGGCTGCCAGTGCGAGTGCCGGGTGGCGAGTGCTGTCGGTTGGGATTGGAAGTCAGTTTCGTGTGTTTTATTATATGATATACGGGATGAAGCCAATCCCGTCCGCGAGGTTGAAGGAGGTGGAATATAAAAGGGGCAATGGGCAAGGAATCGAGCTTACACGTTGAGACGGCCGCCGGTGGCGGAGATTCGTGGCGCTCGGATTGGGTCCATGGTCTCTCCTGCGTACGCTTGCTTAGATGCTAGGTACCGTTGATAAATGCCTGGTTTAAAAGATGCTAGCTTCGTAGTGCTAATGTTTCGTAGCGGGATTATGTATATGTATAGTACGTAAAACTCGCAAAGTCCAAAACTCCGTCTACTTGTTTTAGGAGGTTGTTTCTTTGATATTCTAGAGTCCGACAGCTAGTGGACAAAGAAAGGAGGGGAGATCTTATATATCAGTACGTATGACGCAAGGGCTGAAGCATTAGAGCTACCGAAACCGCCTAGAAAGAGAAGCTTGAAAGGACGACGGTCAGGATACTAGGGGTAAAGTAGGTTTATGTAGTTGATTCGAGCTTCCACTGACCGCTACACACCTACATATGTACGAGGAATCCGCCGAGCGAACCAACCGATAAGAGGTTCCCCAGTTTTACTTATGTCTAGATTCCCCAGATTTACGGGTAGTGTGGGACGGGGAAGATGTTAATGGGGAGTCAATCGTGCGATCGGTAATGCGAAACGAAAACTTTAAGGAAACTGGCAAGAGCTTGGATACCTTCACCCGCACTTGACCGGATCGGGATAAGGGACACGCGAGCCGGAAACAGCGGTGCCCAATTGGCCCAATCGGTATACAGGAACACGAGGCTACCCCTCCGGGGGCAGCACAATAGCCCGAGTTTTAAATCTACCTACCTAGGTAGATAATACTAATCATTCATAAAGCTATTGCGGTACAGCCTCCGTGTTTTTGCTCGGCGCGCTGGCGCGCGCCTCACAAAAACCCTTCGGCTGCACCGCGGCCGCCTTGCGGCCGACTTCAAGTGCTGCCAGCTGCTGGATAGCTACCAAGAAAAAGAAATGGTGGCTTCAGAGCCTAGATGCCGGTTACTGCCAGCTGTTGTAGAAAAGAAATGGCCAATGCTTAAAGGTAAGCACTGATCGCATAGCGCACTAAGCCTAACCTAGCGATTTAGCCAATCAGACGCCGTAAAAAAAACATTTCCTAATCGGGACGTCGACCTCCCATAGAATTTTTTTTTGACACAATAACCCTCGTTAAAACTCGGGCAAACAGGCAGGGGGGTTATTCATAACTTTAGTGTGTACAATGCACATGTTGAGATTCAATACATATATTGAAGGAGAGACCCGACAAGCTGTTCTGGTTAATACTCAGCTCCACCAGAAGAGCTGCCTTCTACGGCGGGGGCACAGACCCACCATACATACTACGATTCATCTCATCTCATCGTGACTGTTCACATGCACATGCAGATGCCGGTCTTCCATTTACAGTCGTACAGATTGCCCTATTCGAAGTCTGACGTTCAATGTATATAATGAGTCAACGGTACATACTATCATCTCATTTGACATTCGTAGGTACCTATAGTGTAGGTATGAAACATCCATACACGGTGCTATAGGGCTCGGAGTCATCAGCAGATCTTTGCAGGTGCCAGGTCTATAGTAGCCAATAGCGAGTGCAGGAAGCGAGCCGTGTTGCAGATTGTGGCTGGAGTGGCGTAATTATAGGCTGTGTTTTGCCACTGATGTGATGCCTAGCTACATACATGTAAGGTATTGGACGTTGTATGTATGGGCGTTTGCATTTTGAGGTAGGCAGAACAGTAGGTATGTAGGTACATGTACATCAAAAGAGAGAGAAGGCAGCAGTGAGGTTTCAGCCTCGTCCTCTTCTCTTCTCTCTATCCTCTTTTTTTCTCTACCTACCTCTACCTACCCAAATCCCATTTACATCTTGAAAAGGAAGTGGTTTTAGCTAGTCTCGTTGAACTTCACTGTTCGGAGACTAATCATCTGTTCGGAAACCGTAGAGACCTAGCTTATTACTTAGACGTGGACTGCCACTTTCATTCCTATCCCAGCGAAAGGGTTTGACGGGCCATTCTAGAGATTAACTCAATTAATCATAGGTACTCTCTTAACTTATGGCTCAGCAGAGATTAGAAGATGGTTCTTTGCTCCCTTCGGGCTCCCCCCTCGATGCGGCAATCAAACAACTATTAAAGGAGCACCCCAGCCAAGACGACAGCAGTTACGTTTCCGAGCAGCGAGAGCAACTAGATCTCTATAGACTTAGCCGCGTCCATTTCGACTGTGTCTCTGGGGACACGTTGGTGATTGTTGACTTCCCCTCGAATCATGTGAATTGTAAATGGGATCAAGTAAGTTACATCCAAGAACGCTCAAAATCCACTGCCTCCATCTAGAAATATGCCTATTGACATGCCTGCATGGGTCTGACGTTCCTTGCAGTGGTCCTCGAAACGCTTCTGTGTCCATTCGGAAAAGCTCCTTGCCACTGGTTCGAAAGTCTTCGCAGACCTTCTGTCGCCAAAATGGCAAGCCCGCTTCCGGAAGAGGATGGAAAATGCCGCCGAGCCGTATTCCCAGAAGTTTGTCGTCGATCTTACTCCTTCGGCCGAGGGAGACGAGTTAGCAGCGCAACTTATGGAGCTGGTATGTGGAGTCGGGAGTCTTTTTTCAATGTAGCCTCTCGAGAGTCAAAGACATCCATCCCAAACGAGCTCGTTTGGGAGCTATTACTTCCGAGATAGGCTTTAACCCCTCAAAACTCTTAGCCAAAGGAGCATTCACTAAATCACGTTATCATAGTCATTGCCTTCTGGTGTTCGAGACTGGTGGACAGCCAAAGAGAGACTTGGAATATCGCGCTACCTCGTGTCCGGACACGATGACCTCTGCCGGCGCCATGCGGAAGTGCCCATTGAGTGCCCCAAGAGGGTCGGACACGAAAGCGGGCTTCCTTGGCTCGACCTAGCTGATGTTCGCATACCGGCGTCTAGAATGATCGACGACTATTGTCCCACCCGCCATCGTGCCAACATAATTCGCCTCATCCTAGCCATAGAAGGCCACGACCTAGTTTTGAACTCTGCACCCCGCGTCTTCACGCTGACGGCTGTTGCAAATATACTCGATTGTACTAATGTTGTTGTAAGTAAAAAACAAACAAAGCGGTCCCGCAGCAGTAGTCGTAGCTAATATTCACTACATGTAGCGAGACTCGGTGTGTACTTGGTTGATGGCAGAACCCAATACCGAGTTTGTCGATATCAATACCGAAGTTGCGTTCAGAATTGCGTGGACCTTGAAGCTGACCAACGTCGCGCAAGCTGCCTTTCGCATCCTCGTAGTCGAGAAAGCGCTCGATGCGCTCGCCGTTCAACCCGGGCAAACACCAAGACCCTATCACACACTTCTCGGTCGTCCGCGCACGGATCTGCCCGACGATTTGCAAACCGTCGTCCAATATGCAGCGCACAAGCTCGTCGACCGCGTTCAGCAGACACTCGCGAAGCTGGAATCGGAAAAAGTCTACGAGATACTTGACATTCATGAATATCGGAAGCTGATGCTGGTCGGTGAACTCATTAGTATTGCTCCTTCCACCGGTCCGAGGTCTAGTACTAGGCAGCCAACACCAAAGGAAGATCGTGTTCGTGGTGTCCGGTTAAAGGAGTTGCACGATCTCTTTACAGCCCTTTCCTCTGCGTTACTAGGCTATAGAGACTCGATGATATTTGATGCGATGTCTGCTCCGCCTACTAACGAACAGCAAAGAGACTTCGATCGTGACCGCCGATGCTATGTTCCGCGCACAAGTTGGAATTCCACTGCTAATATCTTCAGCGTGTTTTCTTTTGCGCAGCGCCTACTGACCCCGTGGTTCTGGGAAAGGCTATTGGGGTACTGTTGGGACATCGGGGGGCCCAACACGGTGTTGGCTCAATGTGTAAGCCAATTCAACGACACGCTAGATGAGGTGGCCAAGTTTATTGATCACGACGATGGAAGTAAACTCGACCCCCAGAGCCTTCATTTTGATCTCCCTCGGTTTCGCTGCGAGCTCCAACTTTCTCTGGAGAACTTGCGCAAGACTTTCAGGAGACCCAAGTCAGAAGTGGTACTTAGCCGGACGAGACATTTGGAACTGGGATTATCTGAAGATGAATTCAAATACCTTCCGCTTTGGGCTGGCGGATTCGAGGATGGAACGGGTGGTGTTTTCGAGCCCACCGTCCCGGACGCGGAATTAGGGCCCTCCGGGCCGGGGCCGGCCTACCACACCGGTGATACTGTCGCAACCGAGACGTCAAGCATTTACCAGTCTGACGCGACGCCAAGTCTAGCCAGCACTATGACCTTGACCGTGGGACGGTCGGTAGCAGCTGTGCCTTCTAACGTAGGACCTAGCATCACCCACGATATCGCCACGGCAGCGGAAAACCACGCTGCACCTGTATCTTTGGCTAGCACGGCTGCCTCGACTGCTGCATTGAGCGAGGAGGAGGACGGGTTCGAGGATATCGAGACCTTCTACGATAGTGACGAAATTGATGAGGAGGCCTGGTCTCAGGTCGAAGAGCCCTAGAGTCAATCCCAGATGGGCAGACTCAAGATAGTGCTCCTGTTGGAAACGATATATGAAAGACCACAGCGGCTGAACTGGGGGCTGGGACATGATAGTCATGATTTATAGAGGAACGAATTGGACAACTGGTTCTCATTTGTTAGGGATACGAGGATACCATTTAGAGATTCGATCTTACGCGGAGAGTTAATTATACAGATCAAATAGATCTTCAACGACATGTTTGAATGACTTTGCGATGTATAACTTATTTTCCTTTGTGTCAATATGCCCCCGATAGACATATAGCTAGGTTTTAATGATCGTGGTGATAAACTTATCTTTTGCTGAATATAACTCGCCCCCCTTTTTTTCTTCTAGCGACAAAGCTAGGTACCTGGGTATTCACGACTGCAATTAAGACTAATATGTATATATATGTTTCCTTAGCACACTTAAATGTAGTACCATTGAACCAAAACTGATACACAAAAAGTCAAGTAACCAAACGATCAAAATGTTTATTTGCCCGAGATCAATCGCATCCGGAGGGCATCTGAAACTGACTAGTACGCAGTTATCTAAACACAGAGACATCGTAGGTAATATGGAAATGCATGACTGAGGTATCATTGTGAATAAAAGCAAATCTGAACGTCCTGCCCCATGGCTTATTTCCTTCCGTTCTTTACTAGGTGACAGCCATAAAAGAACAGATACCTAGATGGTCTTTCTCTTTCCCCCTTCTCTAAACGCCGAGTTCAATGCTTCTTGAATACCACTTGGGCCAAGCCATGCATTAATGTAACCACCCTTTCCTCCTTCCATCCGGTTTTTATAGGGGTCGTAACCCGAACCTAATGCATGACGACCCGGTATCTAACCACAGAATTGAAAATGGGTTATGTACCGTAGAAAAGCTTCAAGGTTGGATACCTGTTAGATCCAATCCATATCGCCACTTGCGCCTGTCTCAACAGCCTCCACACTCTGCTTCCGAGGTCGGCCCCGAGGTCTTGGTTTTGAGTTGGACCGCGCTCGCTTCTTGCGTCCACCAGAAGCAGAACCTGCCTTTCTCTTGCGGCCGCGGTTATCAGCTTCAGCTGCATCTTCGTCGTCCTCGACGCCCGGTGTCGTTGGCTCGCCCTCAAGATCAAAATCCTCCTCTTCGTCTGGGACCTTGACTTCGTTATCCACGTTCAAGAGTTCTATAAACGCCCGGCACTGCTCCATCATGCGATCCGACGTGTCTAATGCAGATGTGATTCTAGAGAGGTCATCCCAGACCTTATCTCCGGCAATACCTTGAACTTTGACGGGAGCTTTAGTGAGGTCCTTTGCGGCACCCTTACCCTTATTGGTCTCACGCCGGTGGGAACCGAGCCCATACAATCGACGCAGGTGCGTGCGCACTTCCCAAAGAGCAAGAAGGATGGTGGACCCAGCCGCTAATTGGAAGAGCCTCTGGTGGTCAAGATCTGGCGGCTCTTGGGTTGTAGGTTGTCCCTCGCCACCACTAGGAGGTTGCTGAGTAGCGGAGAGCTGATCCATCCGTACTCGGAAGATTTCCGATTCAATACTTTGAGCGATGCCAGACCCTGTTCTAGTCACAAGCTTTTCCATGACGTTGATTGTGGTTTGTAGCTCCCCGACAGTGACGAATTCAAAGTAAGCGATATTCTCGATTATGAAGCGAGAGAATTCGACATGTGAAGAGATCGACTGGTCTGCGCCGAGCTTTGCGGGATCAAAATCTACCTGCCCGACGAACTTCTCAAGGAATCTGATGCGGTTCTTAGATTTACTGATTTTCAGCACCTCAATAAGCAGATGGAGCTTCGACGTAAACGGATGCTCGGTTGCGCCTCGCGGGTCCTTGATTACATCGCGTTGGTACTGAAACGCTGATTGTATGGCCTTTGCATACTCCCTCTCGAGTACACTCTCATATTTCTCGTGGAGCGCCCTGTGCTCGTGATATGCAAGCTCCGAAATTTTAGGGACTGGGCAAGTCTCAAGTGTAATAAGTGTGACGCCTGTTTCTTTCGGATGCACTAAACCCTGTCGGTTGATACTCGCCAATACCTCCATAGCGAGAAAAGCGTGATCGTCGTAGGTCGCTAAGGTAATACGAGTGATATCCTTGAGAAACCGTTGCGTGGTAGCGCTCGCCACATCATCAAAGCTAGTGCTTCCCATGACTTTCAAGTCTTTCTTTGTAGATTCCTTACTAGCAGCCGTTGACGAGGCGGCTTGTTCAGACCGTTGCTCCTCTATCAAGAGGAATTCCTTGAATGATCGAAGAACCATGGACTCTAAGACTGGGACACGTTCGTCAAAGGCTTGTTGGAATGTCGTGTAGACATTCGCAGAAACGTAGTTTCTAGGGTTAGATTGGCAAATAAGTCCAATGGCATCTAGTGCTGGCCGCCTCACATCTGCCGGTTGAGAGGGGTTTGCAAAAGGAACAAGAACGTCTACCATGAGCTTCGACATGGAGCCTTTCCATTTTGGCAGATTGGGTTCAGACTTGAAGCGCTCTTCGTGGCTGTCCAGGTTGCAGTGTTTACCAACCATCCCGACAATGAGAGAATATCGATCGAACTGCCTAATCTTGGTTCGATCGAGCGGTCCCTTCCCACTCATCAATCGGATGGCCTTGAGACACGATAAAACGAGACGAGCAAGTGGTTCCGACGTTTGTAGAAGTTCACTAATGATCCACAGACAAGCCACAACGTCGTCAAGAAGTGCTCTCGTGACTTTGGAGGTAGCAGGCATGAGGACCTTGCGGACATCGGAAAGGAACTTCGAATGCACGCTAGATACTTGCGGTAGCACGCGACGATAAATGACGACGGCCGCTCTCGAAACTGCTAGGTCCTCGCTTGTGCTGACACTGGCAATATGAGGCTCTAACTGTCTGATCTGCTCGAAAGTAAATAGCTTGGAGTCAGCTTTCGCAAATATCATGAGAACTTGGAACGCATCCCTGCTCGATGGAATTGACGGGTCGTCCGACTCAGGGCTGCCAATGAGATCAACCAGATTTGCGACAAGCCGTGTGCAGACTCGAGAATTAGCTTCAGCCAATTTGGAGTCAGGTGAGAGTATTGTCTGGAAGACCTTGTCGAGAACGAGCGCAGTATTGCCCTGCTTGACGGTCTGTACCATTAGGGAGACGTGGTCGGTCAGAGATTGCTTAAAAGCAATCGAATCCTCCTCTTTGTAGAACGGAGATATCCAGACCTCTTCTATCATTTGTCTCGCAAGCTCTCGTACACCTTCGTCTGGATCCTGTGTACGATGAAGTAATCCGTTTGCGATGGTGCTTCGGACTGTTTTGCTATCATTGCCTAAGTATATATCTTTAGCCAGCTTCATTGCTCTCTTTCGCACACCTATTCCAGAGTCAATGAATCTCTGAATGACAGTCGGGGTCATTTTCTCTTCTAGTCTGGGGCGCATAGTCATGCATTTTCCGATCAACCCCAGCGCCGAATCGCGCACCTGGGGCGAGGAATCGTTAGAACACTGAAGAATGAGCTGGATGAAGACGCTGTCCCCATCAAGAATGGTCGGGTCCGTGTCGAGGACGAGATTGATACTCTTGAGACTACGGCTGCGCACAGTCGCCTGATCTGTAGTCATGGACCCCATGAGTATGTTGAGGATATTTTTGAACGACCCACAGAAACTGGATCGGAGCAAGATAATCGAATGGGAAAGCTTGGCATGATTGGAGACGACCGATTTGAAGCTATATTCTCGGGAGAGCCACTTCGGGTCCTCGATCATGTTACGAAGGCGAAATGCGACTCTTCCAAACTCCGAGTCTCGTTCCTCGGAATCCTCATTCACAGCGGAATCGTACCCATGACTAACTTGAGACCCCCAATCCGTTATTAGATACGAGATGGCACCTTTGAGGTAGGGGTCGTCACTCAAGCGATCCTGTAGATACTCTAGAATGACGCGATAGGGCCCTAACCAGCTGACCGTCTTTTCCATTGACATATTACCCTCAAGGATATTGAGAGTCAGATCAGCTAGCCATCGACCAAGTTCATCTGAGTCGCTCCCCTCAAAGTTAGTGGCGGTCTTCCGAACGTGTGATCGCAATTTGGAAATGGCTGCAGCCATAACGCCAAGTAGTTCCAGGGCCATATTTCTTGCCGGCGCCGCATTCTTGTCGCCATCCATTTGCTGAAACATCATGTACATGGTAAGGCGAAGCAGTAATTCCGCCGCAGGCCAGTCTGGGGAGTCTAGGCAAGTGGTGAAGTCTTCGACGAATAGGTCCAGGAGGTTTCGATACGGCGTATCCCCCGACTTGGTTGACTTCAGTGCCCGTTTTACTATGAAGTTGACCACATATGTAGCATTGCGGTAAGCGCCGTCAGCAAGGGTCTTTGCAAGAGCCTGCAGCTCCTGAACAGCGGTTGAATGTTGAGTTGCGGCATGGTCCTCCGTCCTGATAGTGTAGGAAACCTCCGCCTTTTTAGTGATGCTTTCAGCCGGAGCAATATGACCGCCGTTTCCATCGTCTTCTGCTATTGTCTGCATCATCCGGCCACGGCTCTTCTCTTTCCGATCATCCACCTTTCCAGCGCTTGCTTGGATCAATCGCATAATCAGCGCCGAAACTGGCTGGATACTTTTGCCTTCCGATAGCTTGAACTGCCTCGCACTTTGCTTGCCGATGGGCAACTTCTCCAGGGACGTTAGGATTTCGTTGAAGATACCTTCCCTTTGGGAGGGGTTCATTAGAAAAATCTGCGACAATACGTTCATAGCAACTAGGCGAAGGGCATCAAACTTTTGGACGCCGACGACCGAGTCTTTTTCCGTATGTGCGTTCTCAACAAATATGAGACGTGATGCCACAAATTCTAGAGTATGTACAACGGTTTCGGAGACGTCGATACCAGCTATCAGGTCTGACATGAGGGAGAAAACCTTCTGGCACGTAGTGAAGAGAGTACCGATGATTTTTCTGTGCGTCGTGAGGAGACGGAATAAGTTGCTAGAGGGACCCGTGCTTCGTAACTCGGCTATAGGGATGATGATGTCTCCAATTACATTCCTGAAGAGGTTCAGTCCTTGCTGAATCATGTCTTCCGAGTACAACTGCTTCTCTTCTCGACCGCCGCACATGATACGGAACGACGTCCGGGCAGCTTTGAGGCCCATTTCGATCTCATGAAGTTGCTGAACCCAAAACCCGATTTCGGTTTCGCCCCAAGCCTCGTCCAGCTTGAAATCAAGTGTATCCGCGTGCTTCAAAGAACCCTCGCTTAAGCTTTGGATTCGAAGGAGGTCGTCTAGAGGCGCTTGGCGGAAACATCCGAGGCTAACGGCTCTGTTTATATGCCTTTGGACCTTGTCGTGCGCAGCTATTGTCATAGTAGGTTCTTGCGCATTCGTCACTATGACCAGATGTGATGCGCTGCTATGCTCACTCGGAAGACGATCCTCAGCGGCGAATATGTCTTGGAAGCACCTGCGCAGTTCTGAAAAAGCGGCATTGGCAAGCTCACGCTGGTTGAGCTCTCCGCCCAAGGGGTCTTCAAGCTCATCGCGAGATGCGTGCTTCCTTTTTGTAGACAGGTGCGTCGGAGTGTCGGGCGAATCAGGAACTACAGCAAATTCATCTCTATTAAAACTTGCCGCAGGCAGTTCGATCCTAATGACACCCGATTTAGGGGGATTTGACGAGGATGGAGGCTGGCTTTGGCGCGATGGGTGAGGCGGCTGTGGGAGGGCTTCTGATACCTCCGTCTTTGGTAGGAGAGGCTGGAGTGTTTCTATTTCGGACTGCGCTTTGGTTGCGGTCGGAGTAGATATCTCTTGTTGTATCACCCGTGGGATCGAGGGAGCCGGCACTTTTGGTGTCACCATCAGGTCCGCAAGCGAGACTGTCTCGGATTGGACTTGTGTAGCCGGAGAGGATATCGGGGCGGGCGACCTTGTGGACGTATATACAGTAGCGGCAGAATCTATTTCTTTCCGAGTAGGGAGATGAATCTCGATCCGAGACTTGTTCTGAGCGACGGCTTGCGCATTCGAAGCGGCAGGGTTGTGCTTAACAACCTTAGGCGGCTCATGTCTGCGCGCTCTGGGCGAAGACTTCTTCGCGAACCGGGGTGACATGTTGTTGCCGTTTGATATCGAAGCGTTTAGAGTCTCGGGGGTAGAGTAACGAAAGTTTATAGATGTATTATCATAGACCATCTTCGCGAACGGCGAGATCCCATCGGCAAGGCTTTTGGGGGATCTGTTGGCTGGCAGGGTAGCTTTCGGCGCAGTTTTGAATTGACTATCATGATTTTCGTTAGTACCAAGGTATTTGGTTGCTAACGGCTAGCAATGGAGATGGCTCACAATTGTGTGATTTTATCGGCCTTGAGGAGGTGTTGTACAAACTCGAGGCTTCCCTCGACACGTTTAGAGTGGGTAGAATTCTCGGCGTCGTTATTTAGAGCATCGTAATCTTCCCTGGAGACGAAGTCGGCAAGTGAGGTCGCAAGGGGACCTGAGCCGATGGTAGGGTTGCTAATGATATCTTTTAAAACGTTAAGTTAAAGTTCTCGCTAGGTTCAGGCTCAGGTTCAAATCACGCAAAGGTCCGGAAGGACCACTACACAACTCGCAACTGCATACATAACTTGCGCAACGACAGAGGAAGGAGTGACCTAGGTGGTTTCCCACTTACCTGGCTCGAAAGGAAAGACCGAGGTGAAGGGCGTATAAGGCAGTGCCTCATTTAACGTGAAGGGTTTCGAACTAATCTGCTGCTGGTAGACGTCGGGACCAGACTGTGGATAGGGTTGCTGTTCAAAATGAGGCCCGACGCCATTCTGATTGCTAGATTGAGGATTCTCCATCGTAACTCCAACGACACGGGCCTTGGTCTGGTTGTTCACGGTGAACTTCTTGGCCTACTTAGGTAGTTTCCAGCTTCGCGGATATTGATATACTACCTCATTGCAGCCACATTCTGCGGAAAGTGGAATAAGTGAACCGTGCCATGCGTAGTGCTACGAAGCAGGCTTGATCGCAATCTCGAGGACTAGGGCAATGGAAAAAGGAACTACAACAAATACAAGAAGTAGGAGGTACAAGGTAGGTAGTTACAAGAAGGTGCCGTGGGAATTAAAGTTTAATACATAGTAGGTAATAATAATAAATCGACTTAAGACGCGAACAGCCTGGCAGCCAGCCTTGCGCAACTCAGAAGCTAGGTACATAATTTCCATTAAGACATGGGACGTGGGCTGCGACTTACCAAAACCGGGGACCCGCCTCGCCTTACCACGCCCGCACGCCCGCAAATTCCCTTCCCCATGGATGAACCGTGCATGCCTCGCGCATGCATTAGGTCGTAGTATGTAGGTACCTAGGTACCTTATATTACGGTCACTCCTACATTGTACATATCGATAAGATTATCGATAATACCAAGCCGTACTCTTGGCATCCTTGCACCTTGAATTGTATGTAGATGAAGCTTTTTTTCTTCTTCTTTCCCTTTCCCCTCGCTGTTAACTACGACGAAATACCTTTCCCGCCAGCAAAAAAAAAAAAGCCCGACCACATACCAGAAATGGCAGCCATTGGTTCTTTAGTTTTTTGTACAGACTGCGGGAATCTATTGCCCGTGTCCAAAGGCAATGTCAAGAATATTCTTCATTGCGAATGCTGCGGTGCCGAAAATAGAGGTTCGCCATGGCTTTGCATACCAATGGATGATGCTTCCTAATTTAACAACCTGGCAGATACTGCATCTAAGACAACCGTTACCCAAAGCAAACCGTCGGATTTCCCTTCCTTACTGCGGCAAAAACTATCCATCGTACAATCGGTCGAGCGACACAAGGTCCAGACAGAAGCTACCGTGAACGAAACATGCGAGAGATGCGGACGCACCGAAGTCAGATATTCAGCAGTACAACTTCGCAGTGCTGACGAAGGTAGCACCATTTTTTACACATGCGAATGTGGTCACAAGTATGTTATTTCTTTTTTTAGAATAAAAAAAAGAAGCAGAAAAGGGGGCAATGGCTAATCTAGGCTTCTCAAAATAGGTGGAATACCAACAATTGAGTTTATTTTAATAAGAGACTGTCCTGTAGCTTTCTCGTGGCGGAAATAAACTCGAGTAGGATACGTGGGATGAATTCATGCCGTGCGCGTTGTGTTTTTCCGGTATCCTTTTGCCAACCCTAGTGAACGCCGGTCTACCCTCTATCTAACTATCTACTTTTGGTGTCTCAGGGATGAGTGCGTACTCTGCCTGGTTCGATTGTTCGAAATCGGCCATGTCGAGGGCGACAATAATGCTCTCGCGCACCACCTTCTCTTCGTCATGCAGGAACCGCTTCAAGGTCTCCTCGACGCCTTCCTCGTCCCCTAGACTACCAAGGGCTTCCGCCGCTTCGTGTCGAACCATACTAGCTTCTTTCAGGTTACTCAATGCGGAAGTGAGAGCTGGGATTGAAGCTGGGTGAGAGAGCTGTCCAAAGACAAAAGCAATCTCGTGACGGAACAGGGCCGACGAGTCCGCGAAACCCTTAGCCAAGGCGTGGACGGCAGGGACGGCCGTTGGAAGGTCCGGCGGCGACGCGAGGTCGCGGAGTGCGAACATGGCGCGGTATCTGAGGAAAAGAGGCAGGTTTGTGTCCATCATGGTATTTTCTAGATCTTGGACCGTCTGTTCGTCGTCAGGCATAGGAGGAGCTGGATCGACTGAAGCGAAACCACTATATTTTCTCTTAGTTAGAACACGTGAAGTTCACCGACTCAGTCAGCTTGCCCGCAACCGAATATACATACCTCTGATGCAGTTTCTCTGCCTTTCGTTGCGCCGAATTCTCCCACTCTATTCTATCGATTGCGATCTCACAGGTCTCTTTAATAACCACCTCTTCCCCATCGCGATCGCGAAACTTGCGCAGAATATCCAAGTTCCCCGCATCGCCGAGAGCTCCCAGGGCTTCGGCTGCTTCATGTCGACACATGGGATCTTCCTCTAGGTTCGCGAGGACTCTCTGGAGGTGGGGCACAGCTGCTAGGTTAGCCGACTGGCCGAGACAGTAAGCTAGCTCATGCTTGAGCAACGCGGATGGGGATGTAAAGGCAGCTGCAATAGCATCTATGGCCGCGAGAGCTCGATCGCCTGTTTCATGCCGTGCTAAGTGCTTCAGGGAGAAGAGAGCACGGAATCGGACAGGTAGTGGGGTAGCTTCGGAGCAGAGTGAGTCGCAGAGGCTTCTGATGGTGGCTGAGCTGTCTGTGTCGGACATCATGGTGAGCAGAGGCGGTAAAATTTCGAAATTATTTATTGCCTTGAGGGTTCGCCAGAGATTGTGTTCCCGTTGAGATGGTGTAGGACAAGAAGAGCTTTGCGACAAAATTTGGACAATGGCTTCCGTCCAAATTTGTTATCGATATAGCGTTACACGATAATGCAGGCAGCCCCTCCATCAAACCTTAGGTAACTTTATGTACCTAGGTACCTAAAAATTCTTAGAAAATTTGTTCCCCACTATATATGTACCTGTACATATGTACATATGTACCTCCGAACCGAAGCGAACCAATGAACCCCCCGCACAGCGAAAACTTATGTAGTAGGTAGACTTTGAAGGTAGCTATATAATTACGTAAATGTCACATGCTCGCAGCCCACTATCGGGTGATTGTCTCACGGTTTCCTGGTGTAATGGCTAGCACTGCGGATTCTGATTCCGCCAATCTGGGTTCGATTCCCAGGGAGACCTAAGCTTTTTGGTATTTAAATCATCATTTTACAATCATTTTACTGTTAATTCTTCAACTTAGAATGAATTGAAAATTAATAGGTGCCTCTCTTCATTTATTCGTGTAGTTCCATTTTTGCACTTCGACGCTAAGGGGCCCCTCGAACTTTTCATTAGTGTCTACCTACATGTGAGCAACGCGTGACTGACGTCCTGTCAACATCCAGGATTTCAAGCCCAGCTCAGCCATCTTCATGCGCCCAACTCTTTCGCGCTTCTCAACAAAGATATACAGGATGGCTTTACATTCTGCAAATGCGGATGATAAACTTATATGTATGTAACACCGCGACACCTCGATACGATTCTCGTAAGCTATTCAATGAATGCTCACTACTCAATCAGTTGCACCAGCAGGCAAGGAGGCCCACGGGCAGGCAGAGCAATTCGTCAAAGGTGTATTGACTCGCTCAGCTCTCAACCCAACTTCGCCTATCCCTCAATTTCACACTTGGTTCGCTACAGCGCAGCAGTCAGGTCTTGTCGCACACCCTGAGACGTGCTGTCTATCTACTGCATCACTCCCCTCTGGCCGCGTGTCCTCGCGCATGGTCTATCTAAAAGAGCTAGATGCTGAAGGCTTCGTCATATACAGCAACTTCGGCACGAGTAAGAAAGCCCAGGACCTTGCTACAAATCCATGGGCCAGCCTCACCTTTTGGTGGGAAGAACTTGAGCGACAGGTGAGAGTAGAGGGTAAATCAACCAGACTGTCCCGTCAAGAGAGTCAAAAATATTTTGACACGAGAGTCCGTGGCAGCCGGATTGGCGCTTGGTCAAGTCGCCAAAGTGAGGTCCTGAAGCCGGCTGAAGGAGACGACGATGGAAGAAAGGTGCTCGATGGGTGGGTCGAGGAGACTGAGAACCGGTTTGAGGGAGAAGAAAACATCCCAGTCCCCGACTTCTGGGGCGGCTTGAGGATAATACCTGAGTCCGTGGAGTTTTGGCAAGGCCGAAAGAATCGGCTGCATGATCGATTCGTTTATGACAAGGAAACATCCACAGGAGCAGGCGTACAGGAATGGAGGCTCGAGAGACTTAGCCCATGAGAGATATTATGGATCATCTTAAGCACGAGTGATAACAATATACAAATATTTCATGAAATAGTCCAATAAAGTTGACGGCTTGAGTTATTATCTCCCCGCATCCTATTACCTCCGTTTTCCTGAGACAGCATCCCTATTCTTTCTTACTTGGTAGCAGTCTCATTGGCGACTCCTTTATATGTCAGCTAATTAGAATTACAGATGCACTCAATACATTTTACACTCAATACATCCACACCTCATCTACTACCAACCTCGTGGCCATGCCAAGGATTTGGGTCTGAGTTATTTCTCCAAAATGGGGGAAAAAATAAGCAACACCTTGTGTCTTTCGTGTCTTTCGCCAATCAACGGATCTGCCACTTCTCAGTGAAGAATAGAAAGGTTCGATCCCGAATGTCGGCGTGCGGCGGCCGCTTAACACGCCCTAGGAGCAGCCACATCTAAAGGGGTTCTCGACATAGAGAAGCATAGGACTGAAGCGTCACCACCAATTGATTTTGGCCAGGCAGTTGTCTGTTCCCATATCATGTCGACTTCCCAGCCACATAACATAGAAGGGAGTTAGGTCAATAGTTAGATTCATTCTTTCCCAAGCCACACCTTCTCCGCCGGTGTGATTGGAAAGCCCAACTACCACCGCCTCCAACAGTGATAGCGCCTCTTTGCCACCATTGCTACCTTCTCCTCTGTGTCTGCTTGCTTCCAAGCAGAGTCTATGAAGAGATTTCGGACCATTACGCATGCCAAGGGCTCTGGTCTTGCTGATTTGGTCCTATATGAAACGAGAGATACATGAGAGGATCTACTACATCAGCGAAAGTGAAACTTACGGAGATTCTTTAGGAAATCGTGGCGGCTAAGACCGGGCACCGCTCTGTCGATGTACATCATCCCGTGTGATCAATACGTGAGACATGATGGCAAGCAGTTGCGGCTTCAAAAGCCTACTTGCGACTAATGCGCGTAGTATCTCCAACGACACAAGTTCCATAGTAAGCTAGTTGCATACCATAACTACCTAAGTAGTGATGTGCCAAAGAAGAGCTCAGCGTGAGGATCATCCTGATGTATGTATCCTTCAAGAGCCTCATTCCCAAAAATCGTAGGGTTCCACATACAATTCACAGACTGTTTTTATTCATCTATATAGGTAGGTACATACTTTATCATATTTACGAACAGGACTGGTATTCTAACTAGACATGGTTTCTGGACAAATTACTCAATTTTGTGCCCCGACATGCCCCCGCCCCCCTTCCCCCAGCGCGGTGCCACTCAGCAGGTTTGAGACATCAAGCCATCTCGTCGGCTTGTTCCTCTTATGCAAGCAACCGTTGGTCATTTGCTAATGAGCTAGCTACTATGCATGCATCAACGTGGCTTGACGCACCTGCACTCTTCCTTCTTAGAAATTATAAGCCCGTGAACTTGTGTATCGGCGATGTAAGTAGCCAAATCGCTCCCTGGTCTGACCAGGGATGTGTGGTGGCCTTCTCGTACTACTATCCAACCACTTTTAGCTTAGGAAGCCTATTTCTCACTGTTGCCACAGACAATAACACCCAAATTTCAACATTTTTTGCACTCAGGTAAACGTCTATGTGGGCGCCGCTGTCGTCTTCGACCCAACTTTCCGTGTTTCCAACTTAACTTCAACCTTGGAAACGCACGCCGAATCAACGGCACATTGCAGATCTTAGATGCATCTCATCGAAACCATAGACATGCCGATACGTCGCGCCTCCAGATAGGACTACCACCAAGTGAGCCGCTTTTGTGTAACGTGCTGGCCAAAAACGAAAGCATGCGCCGTGTGGACGGGGCCGATGCCTCCATTTGTCGCAGTTCAAGAAGTGCCCTCGCATAGATATTCATGCTACAACCATGTCCACCACATGGGAATGGTTACTGGAGGGTTCTTAGCTCGCAGTAGCTGTCCCATTTAGCCATCAAGTAGCTTGTGGTAAAAGCGAGAGCTGTAATAGACGATCTAGCCAAGATGAATATCACTTGCCTGGGGGTCAACTGGGATATATAATGATATTTCAGCACCGCAACAGGCCAGTTAGCTTAAACCGCGGATGCTTCCATCTTATTTTGGAGCGTTGACTTAGTTGCCGATGCTTTTCCCTCTTCTCAACTGTCACTGACCAATCTATTAGCTCTGAGTTGTAGGCATACAAAGCTGGGTTTTATTACAAACCACTTATTTTTCCCGCGTGGTCAAGCGAGATTAGCACACACAAGAATCTATCCCTTCATGTCAATTGGTCATCCGCACCTATACTTTGAGGATGAACCCAGAAGCTTCTCAATAAACTTGGCCCCTCGCATGTGTTGTCGAACCTTTCAAACTTTACATTGCTTCCCGTACTCACTTACCATCCCATTGGGGCTTTTTATAGACGAGCCAACACACAGGAACTTGCTGAGATCTTATTCAGAACCATCGACAGTTTTCAGCAGACTTGTTTCATCTCTAGTGTTCCACGTCACCTCTCCAGAGTTTCCCGTTCAGACCAGAAATCACATAGGAGTAGTCTCCCTGAGTAATTAGGCAGCTTATACTTTATGCCAAGGGCGTACAGCCATCAGTCAAACCGTAGGGACTACCCAGTGTTAGGCATTGATACATATACCCATCCAACATGACATCCCTAGACAAAGCCAATCTCACCAGAGTTCGGGATAATCAAAGGAGGTCTCGTGCCAGGCGCAAAGAGTACGTCCAGGAACTCGAGAAGCAACTCAGGGTTCACAAAGATCGGGGTACCGAAGTTTCTAGCAAAATCCAGCAAGCCGCCCGAAAGGTTGCGGAGGACAACAAAAAGTTGCGAGTGCTTCTGAATAGCCTAGGATTCAATAACGAGAGAATTGGGTGTTTTCTTCAAACAGGCAGCCTCAATGCAGCCGAGAATGTAGCTCTAAATTCCTTAGACGATCACGAGGGAATGGTTCGGGCTCTGGATCAACTTTTAGAAACTCGTCCACCAGCAAACAACGATTATAGATCACACGCAACTTCCCTGCCGCAAAACATTGCAGTGGACAACACGAATGACACTATGGCCAACTCGTTGGCACATAGCCAAGCGAACCGAAAGGCTCCAGTTACTGAAGCTGGTGAGCATGCTCAGCGGCCAAGTTGTCCAGCTGTTTTCGGATTTGAGACTCAAGGGTGTCCGCAGCCCCTACTATCCCCTATCCTTCCCGGCCACCTGTCAACACAGGATCAACTAGGATTAATTGAACTGCCTGACAGGCCTCAATTTATCCAAGGATTTCAATACGAATCAAAATCAAGTTTTCGAGATACGATGTATCATCCGTACAACACAAATCCGCGACAGCAACTCGAAGAGGATACCTTGGGAGCTCCGCTGTCAAGTCTGCCTTTTTCTTCTCGAAGGACTAGCAGTTCTTTTTCTGTTGATGACATATTCCAAAATTCTCTACCAGATGACAGCGAAAACTTTGATTATTATCCTGTCCTGCAGTGCGGAGTATACGGCAACGCAAACCATCTCGCTCTTTCTCTAGATACTATGTAGTGGTTGCAGTTTAGTCTGTGGAAGCAGTCCGTCCTAGTCTGTTTCTAAAGAGCCATGTGTAAAGTTAACGTGAGGGCCCCTTTATAGAACTCGAAGCAGTGGGCTAATTTTGCCAGGAGAAGCACACATATGGTGGTATTGTTCCTAAGTCGGTGGGACCTACATTCCAGAGCTATCGTCTACCTCGGCCGCATTTGGCATCTCACTTCTTGGGGAAGCCATGTTTCTTTGTCTTGCGATTGCTGAGACAATGTTTCTGCAAGCGACAATAATGTGAAAGCAATCATCTGTGGAGTCCTAAATCGCTGTTTTCAGCAGGAGAACGAGAAGGATCTAGTTTATACAAGTAACTCTTTGTCTAAGTTCTTATTATTTACACGATAGGCAAACAGCAAACAGAAATCTAATTCTGTGACATCTTGTTCAAAGCGCCCCTTGACATTCTCTTATCTAGTTGTGAAATCGCTACTTGACTGGTTGGTATTTAATATACCACATCATCATTAAGGTCGAAACACCCAGTACTACTTAGATACCAAAGCGACCTTTGCCCACTATACGTACCTAACCAAGCAGGTTTTTAAGGCAACCCAGGGCGGGTAGACAATAGTGAGGTGCTAGTTCCTAGGCGAACACTCACGATGGAGTACGATGGGCTTTTTGGAAGCCAATCCGGCGAGTCTCAAAGCTCGGCCGATGATTACGTCTTTCCACAAGAACGGGTGAGTGTTCTTAGCATAGACACACGCCAGAGCTCGCTATCTAACATGGTCACAGGGAACTACAGGTACCCTAGAAGGCCCATTTGGTATTAGCGGTAACAAAATGGCCAGGCCAAATGTGCCACGTCCGATCAGAACTTCCACCAAGACTTGGATCACTCCCAACCCGAGTAATACGTCAACATCGATTAGGAGCCTCTTTGCGGATAGTGGACATAGCAATACTAGCAAACGACATTCTACTAGCGCCTTTGGTCCGGACTGGACGGCCGGTCGACCGTTGTCTGCTCTCCCTAGGTCTGCTGCGAGCTCTTCCAAAAGGATGAAATACGACTACGACATTATTGAAGATTCGGAAGATACTCCGATGTCAGATTCAACCGACGACTCGGATGATAGTCTACGCCATCTTCCCGCTTTTGCTATGAGGGGACAAGGCGGCCCGGTAAATGCTCTACCTAAATTAAACCTAACAGCGGCCGGGTTTCCCGGCCCTTGGGATGGTACTGCTCTACGCGTTAACGCTCGGTTTAATGCCATCATTAGGGATTGTCAATTATATTTTGCTCAATGCGGGGGATATCTTGGATCAGTAACTCAGACAGACCGGGCACGCAATTACCTTCTGGAAGCGCTTAGGGCAGTTGGTCTTGAGAACAGAATACAAGCCATTGAATTTCGAGGGAACAAAGAGTTTCGTACCGAGGAGAATCCCGGCGACACCAATGCCTACAGACGAATCCCACGCTGTCCTCTCTTCGTGAGAGAAAATTTGGAGAGTGACAATGCCATTTATGAAAGTGAGGGCTACGACGACATTAAGTACAGGCTCGGCGGCACACCATTAATACCTGGTGAGGGTAAACCTATTCCCCAAGAAGTGCTAAATGTTCTGGTCAAAATTGGGGTTAGAAGGAAAGCAGCCGGCCAGTTCGGGGACCTTCGAGGTGGCGCTAATCCGGGTAGTGCTAGACCAGACAGTAACGGGCCTGGTGGAGAATATACTAGCCAGGTCGAAAGACTAAAAAAGGCGACTGGAATCAAATGGACACTACCAAAGAGAGAATGGGGACGACTTGGGGACGATGCCAAAATGGAGGTGCGCCAACTACCTAATGAGATCAGCAAGTTGAGAAAGAGACCTTTGATGTATCCTGCCGTGGACATGGAGGATGAATTACGGGAGAAACACAGAGAAAGCTTCCGTGCTCACATCGAACGACGGGGGCCGAGCTACCGAGCCACCAAAGAGGAGACGGATATTGCCAAGCTCGACGCCCTTGCCGAAGAGGTCGGAGAGGGGGCGGAAGATGCGCGGGAAAATGTGGCCGAATTCTTTGAGAAATGGATAGATAGCTCCGAGGATGGTAAACCTCGATTTCTGTTCACTAGCGAAGTCGACGGGAGCACACTGTTCCACGAGGCGATAGCGAGCGTCTTTGACATGAGGCTGTGCGCTGCCATTGCGCTCTTGATCGCCAACAAGCTATCTCAACAGGGCGCCGAGGATTTTACCAACCTATTACAGAAACAAAAGGAATTCTACGAAACGCAACAGACGTCAGAATCCGTCTGGGCAGAGTACGACCGCTTCCGCCGTTCATATTGGCTTCAGAACAAAGAAGCCATTGAACAAGCCGATCATCGGATCAAACTACGAGTGGCCCTGATCGAGTATTGGGAAGATCAAATAAGACTCTGCAATGAGCAGAAAGCCGGAATGGAACGACGTACAGGAGGGATAACTGGGGGTGGGCCTAAGAAATCAGGCACCTCTGGCACCTCTGGCACCTCTGGCGGAACGACATCTGGCATTAATGCCCCATTGCTCGAAATTCTTCGAAACATGTATACCGCGTATAATAACGACCTCGGTGAAACTTTAAGGAGAAATGGAGAGCTCGATTCCGCAGATCCGGGGGACCGCGCCACCATTCAACTGAATAATTCCGACATCATGGCAAAGAACCAGGTGCTCTGGAGTTTGCACGCCGAGATCCAGAACCTCCTAGACTCGAATCTAGGTAAGATGGGGCAAGGTGTAAGTATGAAATACGAACTGCCGCCAACCCACGAGGCCTTTAAAAACGTCAAGAGGGTCGAGGGTACGAAGGATCTGCCTACGGATATTAGGAGCCTCGGCGGAAATATGCCGGGCGAGTATATGAGTCCAGGAATAACCAAAGTCATCGTCGGTGCGTTGGATGGCTACGGCCGCGATCCACCCCCCCCTAAGGAACCAGGTGATGGTGGCGACGGTGGTGGTGGTGGCGGTGGCGGCAAAAAAGGCGGCGGCGGTGGTGGTGGTGGCGGTGATGGTGGTGATGGTGGTGGTGGTGGTGGTGGATCTATCGGCCAAGAATTAAAGGACCTCGTTGCACCAGGAGGTTACGATAAGTGGAGAAAGTCCCTGCCGTCGATAGGGCGGCAGCGTACTCAAGAGGAGCTCATCGACGCCTATAACAAAAGAATAAGTGAGCTCATGGGGCAGAGCGGTAAGGGGAATAATAAAGTACACGGGTGGACCCACGAGGAGATGCTCAAGGACCCTACCGGCTTCATGAACTCCTTGCCAAAGGCAACTCAAAATAACCGGCAAGAGATACTCAAGATATGGGAGCCAGTTTTTCAGGCTGAGTGGAATCGACTTGAATTCAACAAGGGCAAGCCGATCGTGCAGGCGACAAGGTGGACATTCAACGAATTCGGCTTGCGCCCCTACGCACGGTTTAGCTCTACCGAGGCCAGCGCCATCCCGAACAACGCGGGCAAGGCGTTGAAGTACTTCGATGGGCTCGTAACTGCACAAGCGGCCGCCTTACAAAGTAGCTCCAGCACATGGTCACAAACTTCGATGGATGCTGCACTGCAGATT
This sequence comes from Hypoxylon fuscum, assembly GCA_022578945.1. NCBI lineage: Eukaryota > Fungi > Ascomycota > Sordariomycetes > Xylariales > Hypoxylaceae > Hypoxylon > Hypoxylon fuscum. Next base: position 57,090 of record MU400009.1, read on the forward strand.
GCGAACAAGACGGGCCCCAAATTGCAACCCGTCACTGAGAGAGTCAGGCACCTGATTCGATCAACGGTGAGGCTCATCCGAGGAAATATCGACGCCGCACCAGCCCCCCAGAAGAAACACCCCCGTGCTTGGACCTGGAATGAGTTGCAGACCGTGACCTGGTACGATTACTTCGACTCGCTGCCAACAGGGGACCAGAAATGGGAGGCTGCGAGCACGAACTACGAGCGCTTGGTGCAAAGCCTAGCCCTGCTCCGAAGGACAGTCGGGACAGCGGTTCCTCAACAGCTGGCGGATGCTTTGAAGTTGCCGGCGAAGGGTTCGGGGCCGTCGTGGGAGCCGTCACAGTCCCGGAGTTGGAGCTTGGAGGAGATGCGAACCATGAAATTCGAGGATTACCTCAACGCATTGCCAGCAGATGCAAAGATAGATCGGGCGGCCGCGAAACGGACCTTCGACGCTATTAGAGTCAGCTTGAGTTTGATCGATGGTGGAGGGACAACCGATAATATAACCAATTTTTCTATTCAGATTGACCAAGACGACATAAGCACTGCTACCAATTTTCGACTTTCAGATACAAACATGTTTCTTGACAGTTTTGTTGCGAACTTTCGAGCAGGTCAATCGCTTGAGCAGATTCGAACGAACACATGGTTTGCAGGCACTCGATTTCTAGGCTGTCTCAGAGCGATTCGAGATGGAAATATGCTCCAGGAACCCCATCTTAGCCGATTCATCAAGGAAATGGACGATATCGAGAAATTTATCAACGAACTGGAGAATCACATCGTCCAAATGATCATAGATGAACGCACGCTCGAAGAGATCATGGCCTCTAGGCTCGGTGCAACCTCAGACAGACACATCAGGTACTTGATCCGCGAGGCTGTTGCAGATGGGAGAATTAGACGTAGGCACCGCAACCGAATGGACGATCAAATTAATACTTTCAGGGCTTTAGCAACGAAAGCCCGCGACCCAATAGGCAAGTATTCAATCGGGTCGGCCATTTCTCAAGAAGATCTCACGCCGATAGCGGGCGCCGACGGCTGGGAAGACCTAAAGTATCTCATACGGGTGTACCACACGGCGTGGCTCGCGGAACAGGTGACGACCAATTGGGGGAGTACGCCGGGCTATCAAGCGGCGATGAGCGCTAGGGACAATCCCTTCCCGGGCTACACCGTGCCGGTCCGTAGGGCGGGTACCCAACTTTACGAGATTTGAAAATAGTCTTACTAGGCACTTGTTTTGGGGGGTTTCGGGGGGTTTCGGGGGCGGTGGATGGGATGATGACGTCTACAGAGATAGAGTATAGACACAAGCGAAGGCTTGGAAGCAGGAAGGATAAATGTAAGACGGCAGAAATAAAGGATTGGGGTTGAATACTTTAGATTTCATAGGAAGAAAGCGAAGGTATTTCTCGGAGCATACCTATCTACATGGGTTAGGGGAGTGGCAATAGTGCGAAGTGTGTAGTGTGTAGTGTACTTACATCTTCCCGATAGAACTCGGGGTTCCCTATGATTTTCGATGATTTTCGATGATTACAAGGTCGAAAAGAAGCTTGCCCTATTCGATCTACTTCAACCTCTCGATCCATCACAATGAACATGGGTGTCTTGAAGGCACAAATCCTGATGATTTAACATTGTTTCTTTGCTTCTATGAAGACGTCGTAGATAGAAACGTACCTAGGTAAATTATGCAGTGTAGTGGCGAACCCGAATGCCATTCTTTCTTTCCCCCTGGATCCCGGAACTCCGACAGGTATCAACAAGCTCGTAGTATACAATGTCGCCTACAATGATTAAGATTCCCTTATAGGAAATAGTCGGCCACAGGCTTTTTAGCAGGCATACCCCTAGAGTCCTGCGGTGCAGCCTGGAACACACGATACCTCCGGGCCGGGCCGTTCTTGAGCTTCTTCTCGTTTTCCATCATGACACCCTCGACTCCTCCATCGCTCCGCCCCACGTCGCCGTTGCTTCGTGCGAAGAAACTCTCACCGGTAGGATCCTCGGAGAGCTCTAAAACGGCTGCTACGTTGCCGCATCGGTAGCAGTAGTTCGGCGCTGACCAGACAGTGACGATGCTCGCATCGAACATCTCCTTAAAACCTTCCATGACGAGCTGATGGGCACGGGCGATCAGCGAAAGGTCATTCTTATGATTGAAGACCTTGACGATATCTGCACCAAAAAGGAAGCCTGCGCCGCGCGGCGACAGTCCCCAACCGTCGATCTCATCCGGATCGGACCAGAGGAGATCGCACATGGCTCCCTCGTGAGGAACCTCTTGCTTGCGATCCAATAGGCGGATCTTATCAACCGTGTCGATGAGTGGCGATAGGCCGCCATGTACACATAGGACCGCCCCGGTCGGGTTGCCAATGGTTCCTCCACTGGCACCAGATGCGCCGGACCCCGGAGGGCCCGTCTTAGCCTGAGTCCCATCAGGACTCTTCCTCTCGCGGTCCGGCGATTGTTCACTGCCTCGTCTCATAAAGCGACTCATGATATCTCCGTCGGCATTGCAAACTTCGATCTCAATATCCTGCTCGGTGTATTCTTCGCTAGGTGTCATGTCGTTGGGAGGCGAGAGGGTATTCGATGCGTTGAGGACTATAGCCCCGAGGGCAAGGTAGTCGAAAACATCACAGCAGTATCGCCAGACATTGGCACTGCCGTATTTTCGTAGACATTCGTCGTAGAAGCCGTACACGGTCGTTATCTGCCGTGATTCGTGATTACCCCGGATAAGGGTCATCCGATCGGGATAGCGGACTTTGAGGCAGAGGAGGAGGAGGAAGGATTCCAACGAGTAGAAGCCACGGTCAACAAAGTCGCCTTAAGCGATGAATGATATTGATTAGTGCAGACTCGTGGCAACGCGATTGGGAGACATACCCATGAAAAGATAATTCGTGTCGGGGGGATCGCCTCCAACACGGAACAACTCCATCAAGTCGTGAAACTGTCCGTGGATGTCGCCACAAATCTGCGCGTCTATTAGTTCTTGTTTCATGCAGCACTATAGCTATACACTCGAATATTACCGTTACCGGGGCCGAGACTGTGACAACATTGCCTTCCTCGATCAAGAGCTCTCGAGCTTTGTGGCACAGCTCGCGAACTTGCGCCTCGGGTATCGGACGACATGCTCGAAGTTGAGCAATGGCTCTATTCCGGCAGAGTTAGAAGAAGAAGAAGAATTATGATGCGCTCATTGGTGAACGTACTTGTCGAGGTCGCTCATATTTGCGATCGGGTAAACTCCTTAAGATGACCAAACTACCGGTCGAGAGGTTACTTGGAGACTCGGATCTTCGCTCTCATAACATATCTTCTGCATGCAGTATAAAAGAGTCAGGTGATCGTCGGATAAATCGCAAAATTGGTGTTATCGTTTTCGCTACAAATAGAGAGAAAGAGAGAATGTAAATGTTTACGCGCGCGTTAGTGTGTATGTGTGTGTTTTGGGAGAAGAGAGAGAGGGAGGGAAAAAAGTTGGTCGCATGTCATTCCAAATTATGTAGAATGGAAGTTGTACCGGCGCAACTGCAGGCAGGTACATAACTTGTAAAGTAGGTATTATATCTAGGATTAGGTATCTAATACGAACCTAAGCCACGCCGTTTTAAGCCTGAGCTTAGCCTGAGCCCGACCTGATTTGTGCCCTAATTAAGCATAGAATTAAAATAAAAACTAATATAAATCTCTTTATACATCGATGACTTTTACGTATTAAACGGCTTTTCGTTAAGCGTTTTCTTTATAAAAAATATTTATTAACGGTTTATAATTTAATAATAAAAATAAAATTTATTAAAAGGTTATAACGAATTATAAAAAATATAAAATTATTAAAAATTTTTTTAATAAAATTTATTAAATATATTAATTATATATAATTATTAAATTATTAAAATAAATTTAATTATATTTAATTTATAATTAATTATTTATTTTATTAA